>JAGWEN010001124.1:0-39419 GCA_018703685.1 Orius laevigatus
AAACCTCAAATCAACATTTATGAAGCCTAATTTTCGTCCCAAAACCTCAAAATCAACATTTATAATTGCCTAATTTTCGTCAAAAAACCTCAAAATCAACTTTAAATTGACAATTTTTCGTCAAAAACCTCCAAATCATGGTTGTAAGACCAATTTTTGTCAAAAAATCTTAAAATCAACGTTTTAAGTGCAATTTCTTTTGTCAAAAACCTCAAAATCAACATTTTTAAAGCCTAATTTTGGTTTAAAAAAACCTCGAAATCAAAATTTATGAAGCCTAATTTTCGTCCAAAAACCTCAAAATCAACTTTAAATTGACAATTTTTTGTCAAAAAGCTCAAAATCATGATTATAAGAGCAAATATTTTTTTCAAAAAATCTCAAAATCAACGTTTTAAGTGCAATTTGTTTTGTCAAAAACCTCAAAATCAACATTTTAAAAACCAAATTTCATCCAAAAACCTCAAAGTTAACATTCAAAACTTTGTGGAGAGCAAAGGATTTAATTTGTTTAAAAGGGGGGCGCACTGTAAAAAAGTTTGGGAACCTCTGTTTTTGCCTAATATATTTTTCTAAAAGCCAATTTTCTGTTAATATTTTTTGCTCCCATCCGGGCGCCCCCTTAACTGAAAACCCACCCACACCCTAACGTCCCAGTCCGCCCCTGATCTTAATCCTTCCTGTACTTTCTAGTTGCAATCAAATTTTTTCGTTAGTTTAGAATGCCTCCTCTACCCCTCCTAAACCCTAGGGGAGTGAGGCCTTAAATGCTTTATTTTTCAGGCAAAGCTAATTGGGCCCTCACGCTGTATGGAGCTCAACTCCTACTAAATTGGATATGGACGCCGATTTATTTTGGATTTCATTCTCCAAAATGGGTATTTAGATTGAAAATAAATAATTAATTTATTATTAATTTTTCCCCTCCAGGCTCTTGTCGATATCGTGCTTTTGAGTGCCACAGTTGTTGCCTGCGCTGTAGCTTTTTATAAAATCAACCGTACTGCAGGTCTCCTCATGATCCCATATTTGGCCTGGCTGGGACTTGCTACATCACTCACAGTTTATATTTATCAAAATAACTAGATTTATTGATAATAAAAAATTTATTTTTTTACTTCCTCAAAATGAATTTATTTTATTAGCCTAAAAATCATATGAGAAAAATTGATCGTGGAGGGGAGAACCTTGGGGGAGATCAGGGTGTGACGGGGATTTATTTTATCTGAGATAACATTCATGAATTTATAAAAATATATGAAAAGTTGTAAAATCAATCGGAAAATGTCAAAAGATTGGGACTGCGGTGTTGTGAAAGTGATCACAGCCTGTGTGATTCCGAATGCTGGAGGATGGGTGGGCGGAGTCTTTGTGAAAAAAAATTTTGATTGGTACACCGTAAGTTGCATTTTGTTTTTTTCTTTAAATTTTTTTCTTAAAGAAACAAAAAAAAGCGCCATGGAATCCTCCGGCTGCAGTTTTTGGCCCAATGTGGACTGCGTTGTACTCGGGAATGGGTTATGCATCATATCTCGTCTGGAGAGATGGTGGCGGATTCGATGGTTTGCCATTTCAAAACTTTATTTCATCATTGTAATATTAATTTCAGGCAAAGCTAATTGGGCGCTGAAACTTTATGCAGGACAACTCCTGCTAAATTGGGCATGGACTCCAATTTATTTTGGTTGCCATTCTGCAAAATGGGTAGGTACTTGATTTTAAACATCTTTGCTTTTATTGACATTATTTTAGGCTCTTGTTGATATTGGATTTCTGGGAATGACTGCTGGAATGTGTGCGGTCGCTTTTTATGAAATAAACCGTTCTGCAGGTCTCCTCATGATCCCGTATTTGGCTTGGTTGGGAGTCGCTACTTCGCTCAATTTTTACAATTATAAAAATAACGAGATTAAAGATTGAAAAGTTTATGATTTATTTGCTTGAAACCACATGACGACAACTCTATTCCACTGATCTAACCTAATTCTGTTAACCTGCCGTAAAATACCCACAACTCATAAATTGCGTTTTCCAAACTCCCAGTGGACTAATCGACTTGAAATTTTTAGAGCTTTTTCATTTCATAATAAAGAAGAGTTGGGCCCAATTTCAAGGTAGCTGAGAAAATGGTCCTTATTAGTTGAATTATTTTCCGAGGGACGCTTATTGTATTCTTTCTGTTCATACAATTGGGTGGTAAGTAATCTAATGGGATTCGAAGCTTTAAATTCCTCATTTACAAAATGTGACTTCAGGGAGCGCCTCTCTACAAGTGGATGACACTTATTAGCATCTCGGGGTGTTTCAAGGTTTTTTAAAATTTGGAAGATTGTGGTGGGGAGATCAAGGTTTGGAGATATCTTAGATAACATTCACCAACTTTCAAATTCTTTTAAAATTTAAAGGTAAATTTGATTTTTTTAAATGTCGATGGAAGGCAGCGTTTTGAAAGCGATTGCCGCTTGTGCGATCCCAAGTTTGGGCGGAGTCATGGGTGGAGTCGCTGTAAAAAAAAATTTCGATTGGTACACCGTAAGTAAAACTTAAAACAAAAGGAAAAAATTTTAGCTTTTTTGTGGAAGAAACTTAAAAAAGCTCCTTGGAATCCACCTGCTGCAGTTTTTCGCCCAGTATGGACCTCATTGTACACTGGGATGGGGTACGCATCATACTTGGTATGGAGGGACGGAGGAGGATTCGATGGTAAGCTTCTATTCAATTATTTTAATTAAAGTTTTTTTTTTTTTCCAGGAAAAGCTAATTGGGCGCTAAAACTTTATACAGCACAGCTCATTTTAAATTGGGCTTGGACTCCAATTTATTTTAGCTATCATTCTCCAAAATTGGTTATTTTATTGTTTATTTTTTTTATTAAATAATTTTTTTTAGGCTCTTTTTGATCTTGGTCTTCTGGGAGCTACTGCTGGGACGTGTGCAGTTGCTTTTTATGAAATCAACCATTCAGCAGGACTCCTCATGATCCCATATTTGGCTTGGTTGGGAGTCGCTACTTCTCTTACTTTTTACATTTATAAAAATAACGATATTGAAGATTAAAAATTTGTTCTAATTAAATTTTTTAAGACTCAAAGAGCTGAGAAAACACAAAATGTCGTTTTTTTGACTTGAGACTCATATTCAATTTTCTCAAAGAATACAAGAGAAAGCATTATTTCAGAAGTGCCCTTGCCTCACCCTCCTGGGGAGGAAGAAGAGGTAAGTATGCTGAGTATGAACATTGGATAACTTAAAGTTATGTCGAAATCTACACTCTATGCGGTTTGATATGTAGATGGCCCTTCCAGAATTCCACAAAGTGGGCCCCTCCGAAATTTCCGAAACACAAAATTTCAAACAAATAATAACAAAAATACCATAATTAAAGTTTTTATTAGCCCAAAAACATTTTATTTTGAATTTACGATGGGGGGAATTTTGTGAAATAAATTTGGCAACACTGCGTTTACGTTTGATCGTTTCGTCCAAGCGACAGGCGGAAAGGCATCAAAAAGTGAAATCATTCGTTATGAACCGTTTTGTTGTCACTTTTATCGGCTCCTTCACTAAATAGGGTTCACATTACCTTTGACTCAATTAATTCAAGTACAAAACTTTAATTATTAGCTTAAATATCTTGAATTTCAAAACCTCAAAAGTGTTACAACCGCCGGAATAAATTAATTAAAAATAAAATATTGAGCGTTAAAAAGTAAGTTTTTCTATTTCGTTTTTTAGAAAAGATTAAATTAACTGTTTTTCTGCTCGCTTTTAGTTAACAATCAAAAGTTGAAGATCTTAACCTGTCGGGTGGGAACTGTGGGAAAAACGATTTAATTGTTTTCCTTAAGTTCTCGGACTTCCTGGTTTATTTTTCGTCTTTTTGTCGAAAGTTGAGAAAAGTTCGAAATGTCGAAGAAACCGGTCCCTCCGCCGGCCCTTCATAAGGTGATCATGGTCGGGAGTGGCGGCGTTGGAAAATCCGCCCTCACCCTTCAGTTTATGTACGACGAGGTAAATATTTCAATTTTTATTTATTTTTAAGTGTAAATATGTTTGGCCCAATTATGGCTTGAAAACTTCCTAAGTGATAATGTGGTTCCTATGGACTGTATAGTTGAAACCTTCAATCATCAATGAAAAAATAATGTTTGTATGGTGATCATCATGAAGTTTTCCTTTTTCGTAGTAGTTATTAGGTTTTTTGGTTGATTTCAAGGGTCTAAAAAAAAAGTTCTAAACTTTCCTTATAAAAAAAGTTAAAAGGCTCCTAAAACGTTAATTTTTGAAGTATTTGACGAAAAAATGGCTCTTGAAACGTTGATTTTGAGGTTTTAGACGGAAAATTGTCTCTCTAAACGTTGATTTTGAGGGGTTTTTTGACGAAAATTATCTCTTGAAACCTTGATTTTGAGGTTTTTGACGAAAATTTAACTTTATTAAACGTCGATTTTGAGGTTTTTGGTGAAAGATTGGTTCTCAAGTAATGTAAATTTTAAGGCTTTTGACGAAAAAGAGCCTTAAAATGTTGATTTTGAGGTTTTTGACGAAAATTATCTCTTAAAACGTTGATTTTGAGGTTTTTTGAACAAAAATAATTGTTTCTTGAAAGTTATTTTAAAGTTTTTGACAAAAAATGGTCTCTTAAAACTTTGATTTTGAGGTTTTTTGACGAAAATTATCTCTCAAAACGTTGACTTTGAGGTTTTTTGAACAAAAATAATTGTCTCTTGAAAATTGATTTTAAAGTTTATGACAAAAATGGTCTCTTAAAACATTGATTTTAAGGTTTTTGACGAAAATTATCTCTCAAAACGTTGATTTTGAGGTTTTTTGACAAAAAATAATTGTCTCTTAAAAATTGATTTTAAAGTTGTGAGGTTTTTTTGACAAAAATTTGGCTTTTTAAAACATTGATTTAGAGGTTTTTGACGAAAATTATCGAATCAAAAACTTCAATTTGATAAAAAAATCAACCAAAATGAAAGAACCAGCCGATAGGTCTTTTAGACCTGGCTGGACTGTAATGATGTAAAATTTGCTTGAAAATGTTCATTTTGTCAAGTTTTATTTTATGAACAAGTGTTTTTGACAGCTAAAAATTTTGTCATAAAATTGCCTTCATTACGGTGAATTTTATGGATTTTGTGTTCTTTCTTTACCTTTCTCGCAAAATTAATTCTTTATTTTGCACAAACATCCGGTCTCTATCTTATCAATCAGTCAAATCATCAACGAAAAACCGTTAAAACAAAGAAATCAATCATTTTCCTTAAAAATCATCCATCAATTCCTTGATGATTTGACTGATTGATAGAATTGATTCTTTATTTTGCATTAAAATCCGGTCTCTAGCCATCAGTAATCACTTAATTTCCCTTTCTTGTTAGTTGTTTTTCATTGTTGAATTTGTCATAAAAGGTGATCACAGCAATCAAGTGGTTATTAAGAAAAGTGAATGAGTTTTAACTTGAAAAACGTGACTAATATTACACAATTTAGATTACTCACCATTTTTTTCACATTTGAAACACCAGAGCCCATAAAACTCTTTCATTTCATGAGTACCCTAAATTCCTCAAATTTAGTTAATTTTATTGATATTTAAACTGTTAGAAAGCTATTTTAGAGGGCTTTCTAACAGTATAAATATTTATTCAGTGGGTCAAAAATTGTGGAAGTTATAGAAGAAAGCAGCATTCAATGTGTTTTTTGATCTTAAAAAATGGTAATATTATAACTTATGCACTTTGTAGCTAAAATCTACTACAAAGAAACTTTTTTTTTTGTGTGTGGGTATCATCATCTTGAAAAGAAAGCATTTTGTTAGTCTTCTTTTAATGGGTTATGCTTTCCATTACAATATCCCATATTTACAACTTTCTCTTTTAACACCTCAATATACCACAAAGTCCTTAAAAACTCATCATTCTCAAAAAGTCTAATTTCAAGCTTCATTAATTTAAAAGTTTAAATTATTTTAAAAAAAATTATTTTTAGTTTCCAAGGTTTTATGATAAAGAATGTAAACGATGTCCTTGTATAGGGAAAAATTTATCAACGCATTTTTTTAATAGTATTTTCGTCGAGATTAGTCATGAATGAGTCATATTTCTTACAGTGTAAACATGATTTTTTGTTGAATTTTTGCAGTTTGTCGAAGATTATGAGCCGACGAAAGCGGACTCGTATAGAAAAAAGGTCGTCTTGGATGGAGAGGAAGTTCAAATCGATATTCTCGATACTGCCGGTCAAGAAGATTATGCTGCCATAAGGTTCGTCATTTCAAAATGGCCAAATCAATTGGCTTCCTTTTAATAAGGTCGACGATGTCAAATTCTTCAATTTGAAAGTGACATTTTTGACAATTGGGGTCACATTTTAACTTTTTTTTTCTTCTTTTAGAGATCATTATTTTCGAAGTGGAGAAGGGTTTTTATGTGTCTTTTCCATCACAGAAGAGGAAAGTTTTCAAGCGACTCTTGAATTTAGGTAAGAAAAAATAAATTAGTTTTTTGAGACTAACATGCAGGGTGTGCCACTTAACATGGAAAAGCAGATTATCTGCCATACTTTTGACCGGACGAAAAAAAGTTTCCAAGTAAACCCTCCTTGGATTTTAGTGAGGAATCGATTGGCATCGATAACTTTTGGATCCGACATACAGGGTGGTCCAGAACGACCCTAACTTCCTTATTTTATATCCAAACATTATGTTTTGACGATGTAAATTGATTCTACTCTTGATTTCCAGTAACTTTTACTTAAAACACTTTTTTGATTAGACCAACCGTTTAGTTACAAATTGCTGCTCAAGGTGGCACAGTGTTCATAACTCCAGAACGTTTGGTCCTATCAAAAAAGTGTTTTAAGTAAAATTTACTGGAAATCAAGTATAAAATCGAATTCCATCATCAAAAAACATGGTTTGTACTTAAAATAACGAAGTTAGGGTCGTTCTGGAGCACCCTGTATGTCCCATCATAAAATTATTGATGCCAATCGATTCCTCGCTAAAATCCAAGGGGGGTTTACTACGATACATTTTTTCGTCAGGTCAAAAGTCTGGCAGAAATGGCCTTTTTTATGTTAAGTGGTATTTGTAACTCCAGAACGTTTGCTCCTATCAAAAAAGTGTTGTAAGTAAAAGTTACTGGAAATCAAGCGAAGAATCAAATTCCATCGTCAAAACATGGTGTTTGCATTTTTAATAACCAATTTCGGGTCGTTCTGGAGCATCCTGTATGTCGGATCATAAAGTTATTGATTCATCAGCCATTATTTTTTGTTAGAGAGCAGATTTTGAGGGTTAAAAATGATGAAAACATACCATTTCTTCTCGTCGGAAACAAAGGTGACTTGGACGAGAAGAGGAAAGTGAGTTTAAACGAAGCCCAAGGTCGGGCACAACAATGGGGAGTCCCGTACGTCGAAACTTCAGCGAAAACCCGCGACAACGTCGACAAAGTAAATCTCGACTTTCCACACTCCGCGATCTCATTATTACGTTTTTCAGGTTTTTTACGATCTCATGAGGGAAATCCGCTCGAGAAAAATGGAAGACAACAAACCGACCAACGGGCGAGGAAAAGACAAAAGGAAGAGGAAGAAACTCCATTGCACGATACTCTAGGTTTTCTACTTTTAAAAAAGAATCACAAATTAAAATGTCTTAAAAATGACCAAAACTCATTCGCATTTTTTCTCTTTTGTATTTATTTATTTATTTTCTGGGGGGATGCTTTATTTATAGCTGCAAAATTTTAAGTGTTGGATCCCAAAATTTATAAAAGCCATAACTGCTTGCCTCCGACACTAATCTCCGGGTTGAAAACTTTTTATTTTTCTTTGAGGACAAAACGTGCGAAACCGGTGAATTTCATGACGACCTTGTATTTCGCACTGTAAAAATGGTGACTGCTTCTAGTGTGTACAGTCTCAAATGTGCCTAGATTTTATACGTTAAATATATATATATAAAAATGTATTTATTGTAGGATGCATTTTATTTTAATATATATACAAAATCTATTTAAAAAGTATTATTTTGCACCTGCATCACAATTTTGGTGCCGATTTTTTTAAAATTTTCTTTTAAGACTTTTGGATTTTTTTTTTCTGTCTGTAGTTTTATTTTTTATTCTCATTTTTGTAAAATGTATATAATCTTCCTGTTATTTATTTATTGGGAAATGATGCCATTTTGTAATATTTTTTGTCGTACTAAAAAATTTTTTGAAAAAATAATGTCATGTTATATAAATTAATCATATACTTATAATAAAAAGAACGAAAATAATATAAATTTGTGCTATAGTTTTGATTTTTCTGCGTATTTGAGTATGAAGTTGTGTGGGAGGTTGTTTTCGCCGATGATGGAGACGAGTTTTTTGAAGGATCCGCAGGCGATCTTTTCGCTCGATTTTCCGAAGTTCCAGCCACGTTTTTGGCAACTGAGACCATCCGAGAAAGGGGTCGTGAAAGTGTTTTTTTCTGTTTTAACTGTGGGGCCGTTTTCGATCGAAAAAACTAATGATTTTCCTTCTCGGAAAATGGCTTTCCAAAGATATTTCGGATAAGGGACCATTCTTTTCCAAAGCCACAAACTGGTGTCCTCAAATGATTTGATTTCGTAGGTCCCTGTCAATATCGTTATCGGCCGTGGATCCTTAAATAACCATTAGTAAATTTTGACCACGTATATTCAATTGCTGGCTTCGTGGCCGAGCGGACTTAGGCATGCGACCCATGGCTAAGGACGCTCAAGGTCACGTAGTCAGGCATGTATAACCGGCCACCGGTTGGTCCTATCAAAAAACTGTTTTAAGTAAAAGTTATTTGAAATCAAGTGCACAATCGATTTCCACCATCAAAACATATAAATCGTATTTAAACGGTCGCCCTGGAGCACCCTGTAAGTTTGATCCTTAAGTTATTGATCCCAATTGTTTCCCCACTAGAATCTAAGGGGGATTTACTTGGATACTTTTTTTGTCAGGTCAAAAGTCAAGCAAATCTACTGGCCCACTTGAGCTGTCAAGCCCTGTACATTACAGTTATAACCTCTAAAATCTAACCTAAAAGCTTTTGAGCTGCTACCAACAGATAGCAGGCCAGTAGTAACCCTTAAACTTACATCTTTATATTTCTTTCGTATCATCTGCTCAATCAGCTTCCAAACTTCCATATAAGTCGTATTCCACTGAGGGACCGTATTTATATAAAACAAAGTCAACTTTTGCGTATTGTAGCTCATAAAATCTTCCGGCGGAGCTAAAAATCCGGCGACAATCTCATCCAAGTATTGAGGTAGCAATCCGGGCGTTTTCTTCAAACTAAATTTGGCCTAAAAGCCTATTAATAAAAAATTAAATATAAATAATTTCTTACGTTATTGTATATATCGGATATATTGGAGACGATTGCTCCATAGAGGTCTACCACTTGTCCAATTTTTAATTCCTCTAAAATTATTGTCTTAATTAATTTTTTCCCTTAGTTTATATAGGAGAAAGCTCCGAGATTGAAACGGAAAAAAATTATTTTCTCGGTTTTAATACCGTCGATTCCGATATGTTTGACGCGATGGCGGTAAACTCGAGGATGTAGCGAATAATACACCCAGTACGTCTCTCCCTTTTCTTTATTGTGGCAGACAGAAATGCCTTTGATGAACTCATCGTTGTCTCCCTATAAAAATTTGAATGGAAACTTACATTATTTTTATGTCAAGTACTTTATAACCGATATCGATGAAACGTCCTTTTTTGGGTCCGTTGCAGCTCCCTTTGTAGACGGTCATCGGAAAAATGGGTCGCATACACGAAAAAGAATTGAAGTCGAATTCGCCTTTTCGGGTTTTTATTTTACCTCCAGGTTGGCAAGTTCCGATCAAGTGTTTTGTGGAATATCCAACAACTCGGTTAGCTTTAGAGGTTATTAAAATTAGTTGAGTTTTTTAAATAAAATTTACCTAAGCTGAAACAGCTTATTTCGGTCGTTTCTCCAATTTTGAGGCCGTAAAATGGTTCTCGACCTTCAGGCATCAATTCTGTACCGTTGGCGTCTCTAAAAAGCGGCGTGTAGACGTTCATTTCTTCCAAGCTCATTTTACATTCGTCAACTTCATGAAAATAAGAACGATTAATTTTCAAACTCGATACTTTCCTAAAATATGGCAGCAACCCAAAAAGTTCTTTTTAACCAGTTCGAACACTCACCTTGCATTCTGGATGATGAGAACTCAAAAATTAGTGAAAAAACTAAAAGAAATATTGAGTTTTTTACTAAAGAAAACATTTTGATTTATTTTATTCTATGGTGTTCTGAACGAATGAAAACTTTACAAAATATCGTTTTATAAGAAAACTTCTTATCGTGAAATTGCTGGAATTATTCATTCTTATGATTAAAATTTGAGATAAAAACGTCCTGACTCCCTATGATTCATTTAAGGTAAAAACCTAATTATAGCATATAACAGTCAAGTCTATAAAACTGGACAAGTTCCTGTGGTTTTGACCCTGGTTACTGGATAGTGGAGGATTTTGGAGAGCCAAGTTTCTGGTGAATTTTGAGGAAGTTCCGTTCAGGCATGCTCCAGACAAGTAGCATTCCGCACTCAAACCGAAGAAAAAATAATCAGCTTCGGCATTTAACCTTTAATTGACGCAAATTTATCGGTTACAAGTAAGGAAATGGATTTTTTCTCTTTATATGTCATGTTTAATATAAAAGGACTTGTCTAATGATATTTTTATAGATTATTCATTGATCAGTTATCAAAGGCTCCCTAATCGATAAATAATCTGAACCTATTTAATTGAAAGATTTTTGCAATTTTTACACTTCCAGGGCTCTAGAATTAGTAATTTTTCAACAAACAGCTCGTTTGTCTGATTTACGGTCGTTATTAAAATGTGACGTTTATTGAAGTTATAAAGGCGTGTAATGGAGGCTTATAAAGAAATTTGCGTTTCTGTTTTGCAATTTGGCGAACATTGATCCGCGGAGGGATTTACCGGAGGACGCCTACGTGAGGGCAATAATGAGTTTTAAAAAGCTTCCTAATTTATTGTCGGACGCTAATCAAATGATCATAAACGTCATCCCGTACATCGGCCTACGCAAAAGATTTTCTCAACAAAAAGACAAAGAAACGACGACTTTTTTTCGCCCTTGAGCCTCTTAACATCAGAAGTTTCAGTTATGTCCGATATTTTAATGGGCGCTCCGTGTTTTTAGGTGACCTCCACCGGCTTTTTCAGAAACATTTTTTGATTTCTCGGATTCGTAAACACATAAATTTGAATTTGGAGGAAGTAGTTGTGGGAAGTCCTCCTTGTTTATCCAATGATTTATTGCACAAAAAAAATTTTTTTACCTGACTAGAGATAGCTAGAACCATTAACCAGTTTTAAGTTCTTTTATAATTAGACGGGGTTGCCGATATGGTTAAAAATAGTAAAATGACTTTCTCGCACATAAAACAAGGTGGTGTTCAAAAAAAGTAAAATGTACCTACCTAGACAACGGCTTCATCCTAAAAGGGCTAACTTCATCCTAAAAGGGCTAAACCAAGAGCCTAAACCACATTTTCAACTTTTATTTACCGGGTGAACCACATTTTGGAAGTAAAATCGAAGACAAACCAAATTTTTGTTTGACACATCGGCCATTGTTACCATAAAAACCCAGCTTAAACCACATTTTGGAAGTAAAAACCGAGGGAAAACTATATTGTTATCTAACAAACTGGCCTAAACCACATTTTTATTTGAAAAACTGTCCTAAACGACAGTTTTATCTAAGAAACTGGCCTAAACCACATTTTTATCTTTAAAAAAAAACGGACCTATACCACAGTTTCATCTAAGAAACTGGCCTGAACCATTTTCTATCTAAAAAACTGGCCTAAACCACAGTTTCATCTAAGAAACTGGCCTAAACCACAGTTTTATCTAAGAAACTGGCCTAAACCACAGTTTTATCTAAGAAACTGGCCTAAACCACAGTTTTATCTAAAAAACTGGCCTAAACCACATTTTTATTTTAAAAAACTGGACTAAACCACAGTTTCATCGAAGAAACTGTCTAAACTACATTTTTATCTAAAAAACTGGCCTAAACTACATTTTTATCTAAAAAACTGGCCTAAACCACAGTTTTATCTAAAAAACTGGCCTAAACCACAGTTTCATCTAAGAAACTGGCCAAAACCACATTTTTTATCTAAAAAAAACTGGACTAAACCACAGTTTCATCCAAGAAACTGTCTAAACTACATTTTTATCTAAAAACTGGCCTAAACACATTTTTATCAAAAAACTGCCTAAACCACATTTTTATCTAAAAAAACTGCTAAACACGTCTATCTAGAAACTGGCCTAACCATTTTTTATCTAAAAAAACTGGACTAAACCACAGTTTCATCCAAGAAACTGGCCAAAACCACATTTTTATCTAAAAAAAACTGGACTAAACCACAGTTTCATCGAAGAAACTGTCTAAACTACATTTTTATCTAAAAAACTGGCCTAAACACAGTTTTATCTAGAAACGCTGACCATTTTTATCTAAAAAACTGGCCTAAACCACAGTAGAAACTGCCTAAACCACATTTTATTAAAAAAACTGGCCTAAACCACAGTCTCATCTAAGAAACTGGCCTAAACCACATTTTTTATCTAAAAAAACTAGACTAAACCACAGTTTCATCCAAGAAACTGGCCAAAACCACATTTTTATCTAAAAAAAAACTGGACTAAACCACAGTTTCATCGAAGAAACTAGCCTAAACCACATTTTTATCTAAAAAACTGGTCTAAACTACTGTTTTATCTTAGAAACTGGCCTGAACCATATTTTTATCTAAAAAACTGGCCTAAACCATAGTTTCATCTAAGAAACTGGCCATTTTTATCTAGTGAAACCCGAATAAGCCTAATTTTTGATCTCACAAACCAGCATTTACATTTTTATCTCATTTACAACTTTTTTAAGTGAAAAACGAGGTAAACCACATCTTTATCATAAGAACCTGCCTTAGCTACATTTTCCTTCTATATTTCAGAGGCTAAAATAATTAAATGATTGGAGTTTTTCTTTTGTTAGGAAAATCGTGACAGAATCAAGAGTAAACAAAAAGTATAAGTAAACAGAAAAATTCCCTAGCATCACCTTGGCCTTTGTCAAATTGCGTAAGTTTCCTACACCTGCAACTCTTTTTTTTCTTGATGCGTGTGATTGGCGACACGGGAAAAGATGAAAGTAACGGAGAACAAGCGGGGCGGAATTGGACTTTGACATTTTCGGTTTCACAACCGTTTTTCGCCCGCAAGAGACTCCGAGGAAGTCGATAATAAATTCCAATAGAACTAGCGAACCTCGCAAGGTCGACTACTTGTCCTCAAGACCCTATAGAGTCTCGTTTATAGGGAGTTTATAGGTTTGTTAGTATTTCTCATGCACGATGACGTCGGATGATACCAATAGCTTCGTTAGACAAATAAGTGTCGTTGCAAAAAAAGTAAAACGACGTCAAACGTTGACAAGTGAAGGTCATGACTTGCATTCGCTCATTTCGATCAGATTGTGCTTACTGAGAAATGTTATTTCTCAAGAGCCCAAAGTACTTTGTCCGACAAGCTTCTGATCAGGAAGGGCCATCAATTCCGTTAATTTACTTCCAATTCGACTTTTTAATGTTTTTCCCAATCAGCTAAACGTGAGCGCGTGACGCGTGTGGGCACCGAGAAAATCAAGAGAACTCCCTTCCTACCCTCCAGTCACGTTAAAAGTGTCCGTTTCGTTTTTTCAATCTGTTGAGCACGATTTTCTTGTTGGGAGGAACAAAAGAGACTTGGCTTAAAATGGACGAGTAACGATTTGTTTTTCCTCGTCCCGACTCCTTTTTTTTTCCTGAATGGAATCCACGAATCAATCCTCGTCTCGAAAACGCCTCCGCCTTTTATTGAAAACGCTATTTTCTGTTATATATTTTCGAAGTTTATGAAGGCGTTTGGCAATATATCACCTTTCCTACACGAATTGCGGTTTCGAGAAAAAAAATACTTGGAAATAACGCACCCTATTCTAATTTTTTTAAATTCTAATCATAAACCAAGATAAATGACAGATTTAGAATTATAAAGAAAAGAGCTAAGCACAAGATATGAGATCGAGAAGTGACATTCATTGTCCCATTATGGTCTCGAAAACTATTGAAAACTAGGGGACTTCGGACGTACATAATTCTTCTATGGTCCATCGCTTGACTGGAGGAGCGTGGCACCTATTTTAAGTCAAAATACGATTTTTCCAAAATCGACAAACAGAATAGTGATTCCCATGTAAAATAGGACTAGGATTTGAAGGAAAACTTTTTTACTTTATTTGTAATGACGTGGTATGGAGGAGGAACATCATGACTCGATCTTTCCAGAAATTCAGGGCTCTACAGACCTCTCCACAAATACTCGCCCACACATTCCTCACCACCCCCTTCCATCACTTCCAGCCATCTCTTCCCATCACATCCCCTACCCTCCTCGACACACCCCTTGGTAATAAATAAAACCGGCACGAAATGACCTTATCATTTCCTCATACTCTTCGGAATCTGGTAAAACATGGATTCCTGAATGCTAAGGAGTTATGGGAAAAAAGTGAGTAGCGGATCAGAGGTTGTAACCTTAGAAAGAAGACAATAGAAAAACGTTGTTTTCTAACGAAAAAGGAAAAGCGGGAATTGACTTAAAACCTTGTTTTTCTTTAACTTTCTAAAGGTTGTTGAACAGGGTTAAAAGAGTGTAAGCATAAATTGTCGTGTCCAAATATGTAGGTTACATTCTTCGACCTTGATTGAAATCCTTCGTTGTTCTAGGGTCCACTGAATTAGATTAAAAATAAAAAAAATGTCTATAAAAATTAATAATGACCAGTTTCTAATGAACCGGGTTTAAATGTCAATTTAATGGGATGGGGTCGAAGAAAAATGCGGAAATATGTCGCCCGGTGGTGGTACCCTTTAATGGAAATATTGCGAAACGGATCCCGGCGCCTCGTCTACCAGAGTCATGGATACTTAGAATCTTGAACTTGAACAAAAAATAAATAAAACCTGCATACGAGCGAAATGAAGTCCTCCCTCATGCAAAACCTTCTACGTTCACGAAGGACTTAAAATTAATATCACTCCATAAATACACTTCATGATGTCTAAATATTTAAACCTTTCAAAATCAATTTGCAAATCGTAATTTTTCTTCAGTGAACATGAAATATGCGTCACGTTGCTAATATCCTGAAATCGAATTGATAGGAAACATTTAGTAATGTCCTTAAAATTATTATTACCTTGAAAAGTTGGCTTCTGAAGAGGTCGCTTGATGATCCAGAAGATGACGTAGGATCGAGTACTGACTCAATATCAAGGAAAGATTTTTTTGACCTCCTTGACACACCCAAATTCACTTTTTTGTGATTTTTACCCTAAAAATCGTCAAAAACCTAATTTTGGTTGAAAACAAAAAATTGAAATTTTCGTTTCAAAATAGACAGATTCGTGTTTTTCATCCACAAAATAGTCTAAAACATTTTGGATGAAATAAAAAATTGAAATTTTCGGGTGGAATTGTTGGGTAAGGCCGAAAAAAATGTTTTTGAACTCCAAATTGGCTCTATATCTCCGTGATCCTCTCTATAGATCCATGAACTATCCTCAAATTAGTCAAAAACCAGATTTTGGATTAATGAAAATTTGGTTCCCCTTAAAAATAAAATAAAATTTTTCACCTTAAAAATCGTAAAAACCTCTTCTTCTTCTTCTTTCGCCGAAAAACCGCGAATTTTTTCGGTTTTCTGGGTGTAACTCGAAAACGGAACATATTTTGTGGAAAACACATAAGTAGTGAATTAAAGAAGACAAAATTCTGCGTCGATTAAAAAAAAAGTTTGCTAAAATCGGTCCAATAGAAAAGTTTTTACAGGCGATCAAAAAAAAATTAAAAATTTTCAATTAAAAAAAATCATTCATTTTGTTGAAATCGCGTCCTAAAGGATAAAATCCACTACCCCATCTCAGAAGTTGTAGAGCATCAATCAAAAAAGTTCAAAAACCATCAAAAATTTGAAATCCACCCAATTTATCAAAAAAAAGGAGGTCCAGGCAATGGAAGTCGAAAATTGAACAATTGGATTTATGTAATTGTTTTATCTTGTTTAGGATCATTAGGTTGTTCTATATTCAAGTTGTTGTTTTATATTCAAGTTTTCGTCAACCCCACCCCATCTTGAAAAACGGTTCCAAATCGACTATTTTTTGAGTTTTTGACCTCTAGCTCCAAAACTATAGGCTCTATAGACTTGACTATAAAGTACAAAATTAAAGTTTGTAACATTTTGCGTCTAATGAGCTTTCCGGCATCATGATCGGTCCAGCCCTTCAGGAGTTATCGATGGTCAAAGTTTCCTTTTGTGTGTGTGTGTGTGTGTGTGTGTGTGTGTGTGTGTGTGTAATCCAAAACTTAAAATTTTCGGGTCAAAATGGACTTCAGATTCGTGTTTTTCATCCACCTAAATAGTCATAAACCTTATTTTAGATTAAATAAAAATAAAATTGCGTGTCTAGAAAGGGGATGCACCATAAAAAGACGCACTTTTGTTATTATCTTATCTTATTTTGTACCTATGATGAAAATTTTCTTTATTAAATGGACAACAGAGGAGTATGTATTTACTTCCATGAAGAAATCCTTGAGTTGCAAGCCCCAAAATCC
This sequence comes from Orius laevigatus, assembly GCA_018703685.1. NCBI lineage: Eukaryota > Metazoa > Arthropoda > Insecta > Hemiptera > Anthocoridae > Orius > Orius laevigatus. The sequence goes on from JAGWEN010001124.1 coordinate 16,776, forward strand.
CCTTGTAAGAATAAAATAAAAGCAGTAAAAATGTCGCAATCGTTCTCTTTTCTACCAAAAAAAAATCTTCACCCTGTCCATGAAATAAGGTTTCCGACATTACGAAAAATGTATAAATATTGAAAACCTTGACGTTGAGAAAAGGGTTAAAAAGGAAGCGACATTACGACTCTTTAAGTGAGAGGACTTGACATTCAACTTTTGCCGGACATTCAAATCCTATTTTATTTCGTCTTTGCATAATCCAAAGGTTCTTTTTTCGATTGGTAAAAACGCTTTTAAACTCAATATCAAACCATTCACTTCCCCCATCATCAAATCTACATTTAATTAGAGTTGAGTGTTTCGGGACAAAAAAAGGCGAGAATGTATTGTACAATTTTTTTTAATTGGGATTTTTAAAGGTCGCACTTTGAGAAATGGAAAAAAACAAATAAACCGTTTTGGTAAAAGGGTAAATGAGGATTTAACGGCCGCCATCAGCCTCCGTTTCCTTTTCCCGGAGCAATCAGCCAAAATATCGTCCAAATAAGGCAAATCAAATATTTGTTCACTTTTCAAAAAGAAATAACTTTTTTCATTTAATCATCGAAGAAATATGAATAAAACATCCGAGTGATTATTTTCGCGAGAAAAATAGAAAGGAAAATTCAATTAAAAGAGTCAATTATGGATCGGATGGAGACATGGGATGTTAGGAATTAAAATAAAAGAATCCAAATAAAGGCATTGTTTGCAGGAAAAAAGGCGCCTCGAAGATGTATAAAAATAAAATCGTATTATTTATACTTTCCGTTTTCAACATTCAAGGGTAAATGCGATTGTATAAATAGGTTATTTCTGTATATAAAAATAGGCCATTTTATAACTTGCACTATAAAATTCTAGATTAAATCGAATAACTTATAAGAATTAAAGAATTTTACAGTTACATAAGCAACTTTTGTAGTAAAAAAAGACAAAAAAAATAGGATTGATTTTTTTGTAATTTTTTTTTATCATGGTTTTCTTCGAAAAATTTCTTTTTGAGAAATTGGTCCAAAGTGCATTCTACAAAAGTGGGGAAAAAATTAATTAATTAATAAACCATTTAGACGGTTTCTTGATGATTCACCGTTTATATAATTTTGATACGCATTCATTATTTTCTATAATAAAAATTATTATTCCGGTCAGATCAATATCGAGGTCTTCCAGTGATCTTCCGGCGAAGGCTTTTACCCGACACCTTCTTCTGACATATTTATGTCAAGCCTCTCTACAAGAAGAAACAAAAAAATTCAATAAAATAAATGGCCCATAAAATTAAATTAACGCTTTTTTTGTTTGTTTACCTCGTACGTTTAGAGCCGAAATCGTTATTTCGATCTATTTATAGGGCACTTTAATTGATCCTTTTAAATATTTTGTGAGTTTTTATTGGGCTACCGGATAGCCTTAAAAAATGTGAAATCGTAAAAATGATTTTTAAGAGCTCTCGAAAATAATTGGTTTTTTAAAATATCGAGTTTCCTTCATTATATTTTGTTCCTTAATAAATTTAAGGAAGAGAATTTGCTTTTATTGAAACCTCATATGAGTACCAAAGGGGGTTGAGATTAAGGTGGTAGGTTTCTTCTTTATCAGTGGTTATCAACTCGCAGGTTCTGATGATTGACTAACCCCATTGGATTAATGGACCTGATTAGGGTTCGAGAAGTTTTTCATAGATAGGAGCTATTGAGGCCGGTCTCACGGGTGGTTCGATGTAGTATGTTTTAAAAAAATTGGGTAAATGGCATACTAAACTGAGTAAAATCCCGTTTGCCAGGATTTCTTATCTCAATCCGTTTTTTAAAAGATTTTTTCACTAAAAACACGTTTTTTTCGCATAAAACCGTCAATATCTCAAGTTCCCTTTATTATTTCGAACTTCCAGTGTCATATTTGAAATCAGCGTTAAATTTTACGCTAGAAATGATAGTTTGTAATCATCGATGATAACCAAAAGCCCTTTTTTATGACCGTAAACAACGACAAAAATTAATTTTTGAGAAACATGGTTTTACAAAACAAGTCGAACCACCTTTTAACTTTCTCAAAGAGAAGTTATTGTAATACCGTCGGATTCGGGTTTTTGGGGAAGGGTCTTCCAGACCCCCTATGGTCAAACTGACTTTTGATCTTTGTCGGACATGACTTTGTCTGTGGTGCCGGCCGTCCGTCCGTCGCCTTTTTTCCGGAACACTTCACGGCCACAATTTTCATCCGATTTTCACGAAATTTTCACACAATCTTCCTTTCGTGGTTATCTTGAAAGTGACGAGAGCGATTTTTGAAATTCGACAAAATGGCGGAGATATGTCTGTCTAAAGTTTGCAAAAATGTGCTACGGGCTTTCTACCGGTCCGATCTTCACCAAATTTTAACCAAATAATCTTCACGTGATCCCGATTAAATTTCACTAACTAATTAGGTAATTAATTATGTAATTATGTAATTATGACTTAATTACATAATTACATTAACTTAATTTTCCCATTTTCATATAATTATCACCAAATTCAAGTTAAGAGATTGCAAAAAAATTTTTTTCAAAAATTAATTAATTAATTAATTAACTAATTAGGTAATTATATTGAGTTTGAGTGAAATTAGTCCCATTTTCATAAAATTATCACCAAATTAAAGTTATGACTGAAAAAAAAATTTTTTTAATTAATTATTTAATTAACTAATTAGGTAATTATAATGTGTTTAAGTGAAATTAGTCCCATTTTCACAAAATTATCACCAAATTCAAGTTATGACTGAAAACAAAAATTTTCTATAAATTAATTAATTAACTAATTAATTAATTATAATGTGTTTGGGTGAAATTTATGGATCCCCCGAAATCTGTAGACCTTTGAGAAAGTTCGTGTCCCTGGGCAAGCTCCAGGACCAATATTATATTCGTGATCACGAAAATATTCATTCATTGGAATAAGAGGCGTTGACATGGAAAAGGTGTTAAGTCAAAAAACTCAAATTTTACAGGAGAGCAAAAAAACTATTTTAATTTCTACGCTAATGGGTTAGGAGTGCCATCTTTAGAGAGCTCTCCCAACTAAACTAATTGAGCTTTCGACATAACTCCTTTACCATGCCATAGGCCTTGAATCTGGCTATCATTTCCGTGAAAAAAATTTTTTTTGACCTCTTGTGACTTAACACCTTCTCCATGTCAACGCCTCATTATTAAGAAGCTGGCTTGTGAAACTTCTAATTAATTAGTGTCGCCTTTTCAAAAAATGTTGATAAGTTCCAGACGAGTTGATCTTCAAGGCTGAGACATCAAATTTAGGTGACAGAAAACATGGGTAATTAAATCAGCATAAAAATGTAATATTTAAAAGGGCTGTGTCCGGAATGAAAACTCTGCTACCTTGTCCGCTTCCTTTACTCTTGACATTTGAAATAACAAGAAAAAGAGACCGAAAGCATATCAAAGCCGAGATTGAAATTCCAGAGCAAAAGTTCAAATTTTTACACCCTTTCTCACGACTACGGAAAACAATTTTTTTATAAAGAGTTTTTTAATCTTTTCAAATAAATCTTAATTGTTTTTAAATCCCTCAGGCTCTTGAGCCAACTTTCATATAAATTTGCAATATCGCGCTTTCAAGGATATCAAAATTCCGCCAACACTAGGTGAAAAATAGGGCGAAAATTTACATGTAAAACAATGTTTTCTCCCTATTAATTTGAAGGTTTTATCACTAGGGGTGTCAAATTGAAAACTGAAAGTTGTTAACAAGAAAATTATCGTTTTGATTGAATTAAATATTGAAATTTTTTAACGGAAAAAACCGGTTGTTGGGTCATTTTTCTGCGAAAACTTTTCAAGTCCGAGGAGGGAAAAAAAATTGTATATGAAAAATTTGTAAGTTTCACTTTTGACTTCCTCGAATCAATCAAATTGTTCGTGAATATGCAAATAAGGAGCCTTTAAAATTTGTCCTTTTTGACTTCTTTTCATGTAATTTTTCAAACTTTTTTACACGACTTGTTGGTTTTTTCTTCTTTTTTTGTTATTTCCGGTCTGGGCGTAGTGAGGGCGAAATTTCGTTATCCTATATCCTGGAAAACGCAAAAAAATAAAAGAGTAAATTTTCCACTTAGAAATGGCATTAAATTTTTTTTCTATTATCTAGTAGGCGTAGGAGTCGCACAACTAGATAAAAAGAAGTTCAAAGCTTAGGCTTTTAAAAGTGACCAAGGTTTTCGAGATAAAAATTCTCGACTTCCCGAATTTGAACGTTTGCGATTGCGAAGAAAATTGCTCAGAAATAAAATTTATAATTCTCTCCTTGAAATGAGACGTTTGAGATTTGTTAGAACATGTCATTTCTGTGCCGGCGTAGGTGCCCTTTTGTAACGGAAGTCGTAACAATTTAGTAAGTCGTTTTTTATTTCTTTTTCGTCCATATTCCTCATTTTTAAATACGTGATGGGACTTCAAGAAGCGTCGAAATTAAGGTGTAGGTGTCCGACTAACCGGATCGTTGAGACTCCCACGCCCTCCCTCATCCTTAATTGGCTCGAGAAGCTCATAACAAGAAAAATTAGAGTTCACTTTGAGTGATGCCGCGGCTTAACGAATTATTAGTATAAAATTAATTATTTTTCTAATTTGTTAATTAAAAGTTGTCTGGGTAAACAAAATTAATCACCCGATACGCGTGACGTGTCTTTCAAGTTCGCGCGTTTTTAGACAGATTACTTCCGAAAGATTGGCGTTTTTTTATCGCTTCCTCTAAATTAATTATAAAATGAAGAGGATAATTAATTTTTTGTAATCATCAAAAATCAGGTGTGACTTTTTTTGAGAATTAATTAGATAAACAAAACTTCCTAAAAATCCCCTCCCATAATAACCTTCTAAACTTTCCCTATGTACCCTCGAAATACCACATTTATCAATCTAAAATTTTTAACCCACAACCCTCAAAATGTCCCTCACTTGTTAACCCTTGAAATGAGACTAGCCCGAACAAAGGAAACTTTGACCATCGATAACTTCTGAAGGGCTGGACCGATCATGACGCCGGAAAGCTCATTAGACGCAAAATGTTACAAACTTTAATTTTGTACTTTATAGTCAAGTCTATAGAGCCTATAGTTTTGGAGCTAGAGGTCAAAAACTCAAAAAATAGTCGATTTGGAACCGTTTTTCAAGATGGGGTGGGGTTGACGAAAACTTGAATATAGAACAACCTAATGATCCTAAACAAGATAAAACAATTACATAAATCCAATTGTTCAATTTTCGACTTCCATTGCCTGGACCTCCTTTTTTTTGATAAATTGGGTGGATTTCAAATTTTTGATGGTTTTTGAACTTTTTTGATTGATGCTCTACAACTTCTGAGATGGGGTAGTGGATTTTATCCTTTCGGACGCATTTTCAACAAAATGAATGATTTTTTGATCGCCTGTAAAAACTTGTCTATTGGACCGATTTTAGCAAACTTTTTTTTAATCGACGCAGAATTTTGTCTTCTTTAATTCACTACTAATGTGTTTTCTACAAAATATGTTCTGTTTTCGAGTTACACCCAGAAAACCGAAAAAAATTCGCGGTTTTTCGGCCGCCAAAAGTTGTGCCGGGACGGAATTTATTGGAACTCTTCAAAAACGTTATTATGACCCAAAAATTTTTTAATTATTGCTTTTTATAGAGGAGAGAAAATCTAAATCCCTTATTTATATATTTCATTTTCCATTTCGAACCCAGCAGAGCAGAAGGTACCATTTACGGACGAAGGAGCTCGTGGCATATCACGGCGGATTCCGCACGACTTGAACTCCCGTGAGTCAACTCCGGAAGCTTCTCTTTTATTTCAAGGAGCAGGTGAATCGTGTAGACGGCGATTCTTTTGTTTCATAAATCAAATTGCCGACGCCATTTAAAACGATCGACGAGGGCAATTTAGCGCTTATCCGGACCCGAGTTAAACTTTTATTTCGATCATCTCTCTTCGATATCGAGACCGGAATTTTCAAATCTTCCATATTTGGCCCCAACTTACAAGCTCGCAGGAGGTGGCCACCATTCGGATAAAACTCCTCATATATTTCCCCCGAACCCTTTTTTGTTCCTGTCAAACTTTAATTAGCACCATTTCTAGATTTTAAAACAACTCATTTAATTTTCAATAAAAAGCGCCCTCCATCATCACTCAAAAAAAATGCAAAAATTTGTCAAAAAATAAAGGATTTTTTTTCGCACGTGTTATTTATAAGTCTGCAATCTTTTTATAGGATCTTAAGCGATTTTTATAAATCGTTGACGGTTTCCTGAGGCGGGTTTTGACTAATGGGTCCAATTAGTGAAGTTGTCTCTTTTTTGCAGCTCGTAAAAAAAACGGGTCTTCCGACTTATAAAATTAATAGTTTTACATCCTATGAATTTATTCTTATGTCTACCATTGGAATACAAAATTTTGTATACTAAAAAATAGAAGTATATTATTTCGGGAACCAGGCATTTTTACGAATTTCTGGGACAACATAAAGAGATAATAAGGTAATATTTCTGACAAAGAAACACCCTTTTCAGTCTGACCCTTTTATTGATAAGAAAGAACCTTTTCAGCTATATTTTGACCTTTTTAGACAAGGAAAATCCTTTTTCAGCCAGATTTTGACCCTTTTTGACAAGGAGAGGCCCTTTTTAGCTTGATTTTGAACCTTTTGTTGACAAGAAAAGATCCTTTTCAGTCAGATTTTGACCATTTCTGACAAGCAAACTCCTTTTTCAGCCAGATTTTGACCCTTTTTGACAAGGAGAGGCCCTTTTTAGCTTGATTTTGAACCTTTTGTTGACAAGAAAAGACCCTTTTCAGTCAGATTTTGACCCTTTCTGACAAGGAAACTCCTTTTTCAGCCAGATTTTGACCCTTTTTGACAAGGAGAGTCCCTTTTTAGCTTGATTTTGAACCTTTTGTTGAAAAGAAAAGACCCTTTTCAGTCAGATTTTGACCCTTTCTGACAAGGAAACTCCTTTTCAGCCAGATTTTGACCCTTTTTGACAAGGAGAGGCCCTTTTTAGCTTGATTTTGAACCTTTTGTTGACAAGAAAAGACCCTTTTTCCGTCAGATTTTGACCCTTTCTGACAAGGAAACTCCTTTTTCAGCCAGATTTTGACCCTTTTTGACAAGGAGACGCCCTTTTTAGCTTGACTTTGAACCTTTTGTTGACAAGAAAAGATCCTTTTCAGTCAGATTTTGACCATTTCTGACAAGCAAACTCCTTTTTCAGCCAGATTTTGACCCTTTTTGACAAGGAGAGACCCTTTTTAGCTTGATTTTGAACCTTTTGTTGACAAGAAAAGACCCTTTTCAGTCAGATTTTGACCCTTTCTGACAAGGAGACTCCTTTTTCAGCCAGATTTTGACCCTTTTTGACAAGGAGAGGCCCTTTTTAGCTTGATTTTGAACCTTTTGTTGACAAGAAAAGATCCTTTTCAGTCAGTTTTTGACCCTTTCTGACAAGGAAACTCCTTTTTCAGCCAGATTTTGACCCTTTTTGACAAAGAGAGACCCCTTTTTAGCCAGATTTGTAACTTTTTTCGCAAGAAAAGACCTTTTTTTAGCCATACTCTAAAATTTAAATGCTCCACTATTTGCAGGTAAACGACAATTTGGAACGGTGCTTTGCCACTGCCTATCAAGTGGTTTTTTCCCCCTCGACACCACTATTTTGACAGAGTGGGTCAAAATAATAAAATGAATGAGAGCTAGGAATAATGGAACGTATGAATTACGAAAAAACGCGATATTTAAATCAGTTAGGAACAAAACGTGGGTAATGGAGGGGATAAAAGCCCTCTCTCCGTAATCGGCCCCACTACAATCAAGCTCCGGGCAAGATCTTGTTTTTCCAAGCCTCAGTAATCAGTTTAGACTCGGATCAACTACCCGTTAGCACGAAAGTCCTACAGGGAAGTCAAAGTAACCGAGGGTTATTGGACTATACAAACAAAAACCAAAAAAGAAATTTCTCTCTACCTAAAAAGTGGCAAAGTGAAGGAAGGTACAAGTAGACCCCCGAAGCGAGGATGATAGTGTACCCGCCTTCGCCGCACAGGCCGAACAAGAGAACGGTCGTGCAATGGAGGCAGACGAACGTCCAGGAAGGGCTCGTAAGGACCGACAAAGAAATGATGAACAGACTCGTCAAAAGGGAACCCATCGAAAAATACTACAAACTCGACCCAGCACCTTTTGCCAAGTAAGTTTCACTTCCTATACTTCAAACTCAAAAAATCGTTTTTATTGCATCATCAACACACGTGACCACATTTTTTCACTTTTGGCCTCTTGACGTAGGCTCGTTAAACTTTTTTACATGCACCATCTGCCAATCAATTACGTAAAATCGATCTTCCAAATGGTCCACCAATTTTGTCGACACAAAAAGTTTATAACGTTTAACTTTTACCTAATAATGATAACAATTTTTTATTATGGGGGAAAGAATGGCTTGAAAGTTGTAACCCAGCTGTTTCTCAGGGCACCATGTCAATGTCACATGGGGTTTCTTGGCAACCGAGTTCGTTAACCCAAAAATTTTGTTCTATGTTTAGTAGCCCTTTTCTTAATTTTAGCTCATTTTCAAAGGACAAGAAGCTATTGCGGTCGGTGCGATGGATGCTCCGAGCCTATTGTTTTAATAATATCGTTAATTTTGCATATTTGAGATTAATAAATTTTTTTCGGAAAACGTTTCTTTGCTATTCATAGCTTAAAGTTCTATAACTTCCTCAATTTTTAACAGATTTTCTGAAAATTATCAATATAAGACAGTTTTTTTAAATAGACGTTTAAAGATATTGAGAGCCCAAAACTTAATTTGTTATTATTATAAGAAAAAACAGTGCCCTGGGCCTCAGATTGAAGAATGCCCTGGATAAATTTCAAGAGCGAAGTTTCAAAATGATACAAATTCTCAGTATGGCAAGGACGAAATGAGAAAACAACGCTAAAAATATGCGGAAGAGTCAAAAACCATTTGTCATTTTAGGTCAATTATTGACTCAAACTGGGGAATGGGTGAAAAAAACGAATAGCCAGAGGGCAATATAAAAGGTGACCAAATTGCCCATTACGGCTTCCTCGAAGAGAGGTTCTTCAAGGCGCCAGCCAGAAATGGAAATATAATTTGTCAAGTCCTTGCCTTCTCCGCTTTCCGAACGTTTGAGAATCAAACTTTTTTTCTTCTTCTAACTTTTGCTCGGGTTATCCAAGTTTTTGACCAAAAAACTGGTTGCGGCCGGTGATTTTAACGCTGGTATTCGACCTGTGATTTACAGTGCTATTGCATAATGGCCACGTGTGAAGACTTTAATCCGAATGTTTTGAAATTCTGTATTGGAAAAAATTAGAAGCAGTTGGGTGCAGCCTTACTTTATTATGACCCGAGGTGCTACATTTTAAGGGTAAAAGGGTCACCACAATGGATTAAATGTGGAAACACAAAGAGGGCAAAATGGGCACCAAATGGAGGGAAATAAGGATTCCCAATCTTCTTGGTGCCCTTTTTATGAGCATGTGGTGTTTTTTCCCTAGTGTAGAGCTTCTATTTCCCTCTATATATGGTACCCCTTTTACCCTCTTTGCGGTGCTACATTGAAGGGAAAACCGGTGGCTAATAGACTATTCAATGTAGAACCCAAAGAGGGTTAAAAGGGTACCAAATACGTAAATACATAGTGGGAAATAAAGGCACCACATGCTGGTAAAAGGGGTACCAAATAAATAGAGGGAAATATAGGGACTACACAAGGGAAAAAAATGGCACCAAATTCTTGTAAAAAGGACAACAAATAGAGGTAAACAAGAGCACCAAAACTAGAAAAAGTGGCACCACAAAGTTGGTGAAAATGGGCACCACAAACACGGAAATCGAGACACCACAACAAGGGAAAAATGGCAATACAGCCAGCTTGTAAAAGGGGTACTAAATAGGGAGAAATAGAAGTACCATAACTAGGGGAGTAAAGGCACCACGTGCCCTCAAAAAGGGCACCAAATAGGGGTGGACAAATGGTGGAAATGGATAACCAGGGAAAGATGGCATCGCATGCTGGCCAAACAACGCTAAATTGAGGGTCAGGGCCATAATGGAGTAAAATGTTGCACCAAACGAGGGTGAAAGTATCACCATAACCAAATAAGTGGTAAATATGGCCTCCACAATTTAATAAATGTAACACCACAGAGGGAAAGGACACCAAAATCGAAAAATAAAGGCACCACATGCTCGCAAAAAGGCCACCAAATAGAGGAGGGGGGGGGGCACAATGGAATAAATGTAGGACCACAAATAGGGGTAAAAGGCGCACCACAAATGGGGAAACCAAGGGAAAGATAGCAGAGGGTCAGGGCCATAATGGAATTAACGCTAAAAAAGCACTAAATAGTAGGGATAAAATCTTATAAATGGGTCACTAGGGAAACTAATAAGCGAGGAAACAAAAAATGGGGAAATGGCACCTCCACATCCGGGTGAAAAAGGCACAGCAATAGAGATATTTGGTATCACTTAGTATTAAAAAACCTCTCATTGTGACCAAATCATTCTTCGTCTCTTCGAACCCAGAACTCTATAGCCCGGGACCCCTCAAAAATTGTCATACCATTTCAACAAATCTCATCATTACTCCAAGAAAATAAACGTTCCCTCTTGATCAAAGCCGCCGTTAAAAGTAGCAACGTAATCGAGAATGAAAAGGGTAAATAAAAATGGAAAAAGGCCGATCCTCACGCGATCCGGAAGGCCTTTCATGATCCTAAATAACCACTCATTTCAACCGAACTGATTGACGTGAACATCAACAAAATCCCCCTCGCGATCCAATTATCCTTTTTATTGATCTTCCAAGCCACCGCATATAATTATTATATTTAAAACCCTTTAATTGACCTATACATGTCATAAAAGACCTAAAATTACCCACATCAAGAACGTTTTATTACATTTTTTTCCATTTTCAAAACATAAAAAAATTACGTTTTTTTTTAAAGTATCAAAACAACTTTTATTGCCCATAATGAAGACAATTTTACATCCTATTTGTAAGCAAATCACTCGCGATCAATGCCTAGAAAAAATTTCTAGGCCAAATCTTACACATTTCTCTAGTTAACAAATTAATAAATTTTTTTAAAAAAGGTTTAGAATAGAACCATTATTCATTTTCGTCGCCTGTTGGGGGTTGAATACGTTTCTAATGAAGACTGAAATGCCAAGGACCTCAAATAACGTTTTTCTAGATCGAAGCATAGAATGCGGAGGTGAAGTTTCTAAATTTATTTTATTAAATGTCCCGTTTAATTTTTCTTTTAAGACGACGTTAATGCGTAAGCGTATCTAAAACGCGTATCAAGGTGAAAAAGGGAATAAATCATGAACAGGTGCGATTTAGAAATAATTCTGTTTCAACACTTCAAATTTTCTTATCGAACCTTTTGTTCCAAGATTTGAGTAACTTGGCAATTAGAGGAGGACTCGAGTCCACTAAATAAACATCTGGTTTTTAACGTTTTTTTCCCTTTTGGCATTGAAAGAATGCGGTGTAGAAAGAGCAAGGGCGAAATGCCTATTTACAAATGTTTATCTCTTTCACCATAATGTGACGTAACAAATTTTTTTAAGTTGCTTTTTGCGTATTTTTTCTTCTTCTTTTGAAAAATTATGCTAAGCCAATTTATTCGGGTTTAACAAATTAACCTCAGGCAAAGCAGGCAACGTTTATTATGTAATAAGCTCCTTATGTAATTGGTCTCGATTTTAGGGTTTTGAAAAAACCTCCAGAAGTTCAAAGTCATTACTAATAGCCAGTGTTGCCAACGCTGAAGCGTTTTTTGGCAATCTGGGCCTATTATAGAACCCTAGGACGTCGAGAAATGGGGTGCCACAGTCGAATACTCCATAAAGCGGTTTTTTGCCCATTCACAACTTAGTACATGACCTCTCCCTTCTTAACGTGCCCATTTTTAGTTTTGACGAGAAACTAAACATTTATTTCTTTATCTGTTATGAGAAAAAAGGGCGGTTGTTTGTGCCAAGTAAAACATTGTTGTCTACCCTTATTAGGCGCTCTCCCGGACGTCCCACGTCCCCCTCGTAATCGGGCAAAGGCGAAAAAGCGGAAAAGGAGCCTCAACCCGCTATTATGTTGACCACCTCACCCTTTCACCGTATACAATAACCCACCATTGAATAAAACGTACATAAACAGATAAGAAGCGCTTTTCATATGCTATCCCTAGCGCTTTTGTCCGACTTGAAACTTGATTTATCATAATGGAATAAATGTGTATGTTCAAGATAAAATATTTTAACTCCCACGACAATAGCGCTCCTAGTACCATTTTACGGACTAATTATGAGACCTTTTTGTTCATACTGACCTATTACTGAAAGGCTATAACCGTAAAGACAATAAAAACCCTCATTTATAAAATTAGTTCTAAATGTCAATGTGAAATTCAAAATTGGATCGTAAAACTTTCAATGCCGTTTTGATCAATGAAAAATAATTGATAATGAAGACATGACGTATCTTAAAATGTAAATATTTACGAGGAAACAAAGTCTAGATGAGTTAAATGTGTCAGTTTCGGCAGGGGAGTTTTTCTTGTTATCTTCGGCGTATCTTCGTTGCGGCGCCTTTAAGCAAACAACATTCGGAATGGAAACGATTTTATTAAAGGAGGAGATAAGTGGAAGAGGTCGTGAAAGTGCCTCCGGTTTTAAAAAGCTGATAATAATTCAGTCAAAACAAAAACGAAAGGAAGTGGATTTTTCGATTTTCTTCCTTTTGTTGAATCTTTTGTATTTTCGAAAACCGCCCTCGGTTTTTGGAGTACTCGGGAGGGGGGAGCTAACTGGGAGGGACCTTGAGGAAGTTTTCGATGAGGGATGCTCCAGACCAATAGTTCCATGCCAAGCAAAAGAAGAGGCTCGATGGCTCGCTTCCATGAAATCGGTTTGTTCGACCTGCCACACGAGTGGGTTCTGCGGGTAGCATCTTAATACATTCGCTGCAGGATCTGCAGTGTCATAAATCCATTTATGAAGGCTAAAGAGTACTCTGAGCTATTTTATGCATAAGGTAACTTTTGTAGCTCTTTGAAATATCTTTCCAACAGTATAAGTATCGATATGATCAATCAAGAATTGTGGAAGCTATGGATTTTGAAACGTTCGTTTAGGAAGCCGAGCAGAAATGAACTTTCATGTCCATTTTTGATGGCTAAGGAGTACCCTGAGCTATTTTATGCATAAGGTAACCTTTGTAGCGCTTTACAATAGCTTTCCAACGATATAGATGTCGATAAAATCGGTCAAGAATTGTAGAAATTATGGTTGTTAAAACGTTCGGTGGTGAGGATGACCATTTTGAGTCAAAATCACCTTCGTTTGTTGCTCTAAAAACTAAAAGGAAAGAAATAAATTGTTGTAAATCGCATTTAACGATTACCACTTCATAAGACATGCGGATTGCTTTGAATGAACGAGAAAAAATATAGTTTTGAATCTATTTACAGAATAAATTAGGACATTTGCATACTGGTCGTACAAAACATTTGCATGCGTTTTCGTAATTGAAAAAAAAATGCCAATTTGGGTCGCCTTTTTGTTGTATTTTTCAGGCTTCGATTTAGGGATTTTCCTTCCTTTAAATGGCACATTTCCTAGTATCCTTGGCTTGTTATGTTGTAAATCGATTAAGTTTAATTTATTCAGAGTCAAAATACATAATAACAGGTCGGGTCGGGTTGTTATTATCGCCGTTGTTGGTGATTAGTGGTTGAAAATGAAAAGTCGAAGAATCTTCCAGGCGAATTTCGGCAACATCCTCCAGGCCGCCCATGCCGTCCCACGTTTCGATTTTCATCGATACTTAATTGATCGTTAAGACCCTAAAAGTCGATGAACCCGAGGGGTTTAGCCGGAAAGAACGGTGACGTATTGACGTAGGCGATCCATCAGGATTTTTGCTTCCCTTAACAGGTGGAACATCCCACAACCACTTAAAAACCCGAACCTGCTCAATTTGAAAAACTTAGTTTCTTACAGTTGATTGAGTAAACAGCCTAGTTTCAACCTTCCGACGTCCTACATCAATAAAAACCGGTACTAATCTCAGATTCGTGACATATGAATGATGTGGGTATACTGTTATTAGACCTATATATTTAATTAGTATCAAGGTTAAAACGTAGCAGAAACAATAGTGTAGTTCACACCCTGAAGATTTCTGTTTCTCAGGATGGAACTTGAGGGTACCCTCATTTTAAAAACAACAAGTCCGGCCCAAGGTCGGGGGCAAGGTCGTAAAAAAGTCGCGTCTTCCCTCGCTTTGAGTGGACCGGTCTAAAAATAAAAGCCCCGACGGTTTCCCAATCGGGAAAAAGGGGACTTTTTTATGCGGCTCCCGATGAAAATTTGACCTCGCCTTCTTCTTTGTCAATCGTTCTAAAATTAGAACGGATTCTATATCAGCTCGAATCGAACAATCATTTCAAAGGTCATAATGGTGCTTTCTCAAAAAGTGGATCCTCTCCATTGGCAGCCCTAGACTACCACAAGAACCACTAGACACCTCTCCGGGTGACCAGAAGTTCATTTTGCGAAAACCAAGGCCTTTAAATTTTTATCTGCAAATAATGAAGCATTTTCAATCATGGTTAAAAAGGGACTTCTGGTGAAAAAGGTTCAAAATCTAGCAAAAAAGGGCTCTTCTTGTCAAAAAGGTACAAAATCTTCCTAAAAATTGTATTTGCTTGTCAATTAAAGGTTCAAAATTAGGCAAAAAGGGTCTTTTCTTGTTAAAAAGGTCTGAAAAGTGTCTTTCCTTGTCAAATAGGGTCAAAGGGGTAAAAAGGGTCTTTTCTTATCAAAAGGTTCAAAATCATCCTGAAATGGGTCTATTCTTGTCAAAAAATGGTCAAAATCTGTCTGAAAAGTATCTTTCCATGTAAAAAATGTCGAAGTAAGGGGTTTCAAAGGTTCAGAATCAGGCTGAAAAGGGTCTTTTCATGTCAAAAAGGGTCAAAATTTGTCTGAAAAGTATCTTTCCTTGTTAAAAAATGGTATAAATCTAGCTCAAAAGGGTCTTTTTAATAAAATAAAAAAAAAGTTCAAAATTAGGCTAAAAGTGCCTTTCCTTGTCATAAAGGGTCAAAATCTGGCTGGAAAGGGTCTTTCCTTGTCAAAAAGGGTCAAAATTCGTCTAAAAAGGGGTCTTTGCTAATCAGAAAAGGTTGAAAATTAGGCTAAAAAGGACCTTTTCTTGTCAAACAGGGTGAAATGTGGCTGAAAAGGGTCTTTTCTTATAAAAAAAAAGTTAAAAAGGTTCAAAACCAGGCTGAAATTTTCTTGTCAATAATAGTTACCGAACTCACCATTTGTAGCGGCTATCGTTGAGTATAATTCAATGGAATTTGGACCTTTTTTTACGAACTACTTTGGTCATTTTTTGAAGTGAAAAACGCTCATTTTTTGGGACTTTCTCCCTTTTTCAAGTATTTTTTATCCCTTTAAAGGACCAATTTAACCTCAAGAGCCTTTGAAACAAAGGAAAATTGTAAGAAAAAGTAATCATGACGAACAAGTCGTTGAATCCCTTTTCTCCCTACTGGGGCTTTTGAATTGTCTTCTCCTTTCCCGTAAGGAGCAAAAGGACAAAGTCGTACATTTACATTGCGGCTCTTAAGATGCCTTCAAAGGCGTTCTACTGTTCACAATACAACTAGCCATAACCATGTTATGAAATGAGCCCTCAGCCTTCAATTAAAAGAAAAGTTATGGAACGTTGAAGCCTTCACTCGCGGGTAAACATTTCAAAAAATAAGCCGTAAATAATGGAGATTAGAGAGCTGTATTTTCCGCTTGTTTTTATGATTTAGTGAATTTTTCAAGAATTTCGTCTCGACTTGTTTAGCCGGAGATAGATCATCAAGAATGGGACTTCTTCATCAATATTAATGTCGCGGGTGTGGAGGCTCTTCTGCCCTTTCGTTTTTCTTCCTTCCCATCCGAACAATGGCTTTTGCGAATGTCCACGGGAAGCCAATTACCGGCCTGGTAAGACATAACGATTTATCGGGGAGCGTCTCTTATGTCCTTTTTCTCGAGCATATGTTCGACAAGTTTGTTGCTCATGAAACATGTTCATCCCATGTAGAATGAGAAAATCTTAATTTTTTTCACATTCCTCCACTATGACCTTGCATGTTTGAAAATTGATGAAGATTTAATTAAAAGCGCATTATTGCATAGTTCATCGACTTCCCTATTGTTAATGAATCACGACTCACGAAGGACATTAACTTCGATATTTTTCAGGAAATACTTTTTTCTGTTCCATGTTTTGCATTACAGGAGCCCTTTGCCTCACCCCCTTGGGGACCAAAGGGAACCTCAGTTTTCTTCCCCGAAATCGAGCTATAAGCCCAGACTTCTGGAACATTGAATTCCGGGATAAAAAGGCGATTATTTGTCTGGCAGTAAAACAAGGGGTTTTTGATGTGTTTTACCGTAATGAGGTAATTATCGTATAATTATATTCTGGTGGGGGTCTCGCTAATGCGGAGTTCTAGCCTCTTATCTTGATGGGAATGACTTCACCTTCCTTAAGCGAGGATAAGCCGTGACTTTTAGTCCTATTCACGTCTGTCCCTTTTACTTCCCTTATCAGATAAGAGCTGCAAGGAAATCCAAGAGTAAATTAATTGGTTCCTCCTATATTGTTCTCGTTAACGTCATTCGAAAAACGAGATCCTTGGAAAATGAATTCCAATACTTTTAACTTTTTAGCGAGTTTTTCTGTTTATTTAAGCGGTAATCTGACAGAAAAATGCGAAAGTATTTAAGTTATGGGTTGAAAAAATAACAAGGAGCTTTGTCGGGAGAGCACGAAGGTCAGGGAGACGTGAACAAAAAATTTGTTTATGCAAATAAGCCTCTAATGGATCCGTCGAAAAAAAAAATACGTTCAAAACTTATAAAAGAGTTGCCATTCATTATTTTATTTTATTTTTTTTCAAATCACCAATACCCTTTTTGACAAACTTTTGTTGTCGAGCGGCGACTGTCAAGGTCTTCTACCTACATGGAAACTTGGAGGCGGTTGGGGAAAAAAATCGGACGAAACAAAAACAAAAAACTAATAAAAGGTATTCGTAGCTTTTATGATTATGCAACTAAAAGGTGGAAAATAAAGGCAAGAAGTGCAGAAGTTCTTGGTTTCCTAAATGCAGAGTGGAATGTTTTCAAAGGATTCATCCAACAGGCAGCCCAGATTGGGCTTGTTAATAAAGTAGTCCAAACTGGCAACACTGTCCAACTTTGATGAATTCTTGGTTGTGAGATTGGGCTTGGTATTAAAGTGGCCCAATTTGCGATTAATAGCCTAAACTGGCGTCACTCTTAAGTCCAACTTTGATGGATTCTAGGTTGTCAGATTGGGCTAGGTATTAAAGTAGCCCTATTTGCTATTAATAGCCCAAACTGGCAACACTGTCTTAGGTCCAACTTTGACGGATTCGAGGTTGCCAGATTGGGCTTGTTATTAGAGCAGCCCAATTTGCGATTAACGGCCCAAACTGGTAACACTATTTTAAGTCCAACTTTGATGAATTCTAGGTTGTCAGATTGGGCTAGATATTAAAGTAGCCCAATTCGCGATTAACAGCCCAAACTGGCAACACTGTTTTAAGTCCAACTTTGATGACTTCTAGGTTGTCAGATTGGGCTAGATATTAAAGTAGCCCGATTCGCGATTAATAGCCCAAATTGACAACACTGTCTTAGGTAAAACTTTGATAGATTTGAGGTTTCAGATTGGGCTTGTTATTAAAGTAGCCCAATTCGCGATTAATAGCCCAAACTGGCAACACTGTCTTAGGTCCAACTTTGATGAATTCGAGGTTGCCAGATTGGGCTAGTTACTAAAGTAGCCCAATTTGCGATTAATAGCCCAAACTGGCAACACTGTCATAATGCCAACTTTCTTGTATTCAGGGTTTGCAGATTGGGCTTGTTAATCAAGAAGCCCAATCCGCGATTATTAGCCCAAACTGGCAACACTTCTTAGGTCTAACTTTGATGGATTCCGGATTGATTGGGCTTGTTATTAAATCAGCCAAATTCGCGATTAATAGCCCAAACTGGCAACACTTTCTTAAGGTCCAACTTTGGTGGATTCCGGGTCGCTAGATTGGGCTTGTTATTCAAGTAGCCCAACTCGCGATTGCCCAAACTGCCAGCACTGGTGCCTACCTTGGAAAAATCGTCCTAGAGCTCTTCCTGCAAGTCCCAAGGGTCGAAATTGTTCCATGTTTTGGAATGGATCTTTAAAAGATTTTTTTTTTCTTTTATGTTAATAAAGTCCTTTGCATATTCGAAAAGCCATAAATTAAGAGACATACGAAAAACAAATTCAAAATTTAAATTGAATTAAAAATATTTATGGCTTAATACCCATGTCACTTGATGTGCTGTTTTACATTTTTCGTCGCTATTTTATGCTTTTTAAGGTTAAATAAGGAACCCTTAGGAAGTGTTTGAGATTTATTGGATTCGAAAGAGAGAGAAAAAAGAACGGATGGGATTCGGCCTTAGAATTGCCTATCGTGTTTCCTAGTTCTTGGATACCCGCCATGACGACAGACGGAAGTTAGGAGCGGAAATCCTTGACGTCCGTCCAATCCTCGCTTTCTGGAACCTCCTTTCGCTCCTCCTTCAAATCCCCTTTCTATTTCGCTCGTAATTTATTTTGCGCAATTCAAATGGTCTTGCATATTGACGATGGCGGAAAGTTATAGCTCGGAATCTGTTAAAATTCTGGGGGATTCTAATTTTTTGCAGTTATTTGTTGGGGTAAGGAATTAGTGAGAAAGATCATAGGGTTCAAAATCGGTCAAAAGTCAATTTTAGGTTGTTCATGGGGAAACTTTTGCATTTCAGAGACAAAAATTGGATTCCTTTTCGGAAAAATGGTCCTTTTGCGTAGATATTGTGAATAGACATGGAATAAGTCTGCCAAGGGAATACTTGAAATCTGAGTACATAATATCTACAAGCCCCTATTTGCCGGAACCTGTCGTTATAAATGTGTTCAATTTATTTTTAACTTGAAAAACGGCGATTCTAATAAAAAAAATTGTCTAAAATGTCAAGGATTCATCTTTATTATGGAATTCTACGTCCACTTTATTTTTTGAAGTCATTGAAATCGCCCTCTTGGGAGAGGCTAATTAATTAACACGTATTAAAAACAAGATTGTGATATTCCTTGACATTTTCAACTTCCGAAGTAGTGAGTTTTATTTTTCCACTTGAGAAAAACCTGGTTTGTCTAGGCTAAAAAACTATAGAACCGTCGAAAAGAAATTGATGGGATTGACTTTTCTTTCTTTCTTTCTTTAGCTCATTTGGGCCTCATATTTCTTGATTTTAGGTTGATCTTCATTGAAGTTTTCAGGAAGGGTTTTTTTTAAAATTTTAGAAACCTAATAACCTTTTATTCCTATATTAAATAATTACAGAGGAAGTACTCTGAAGGAAAAAAATTAAAGAAGGTGCGCGGAACTCGAAGTTATAATTAAGCCTATTTATCCTGAGCATTTTGATTAATTAGACGTGGCAAAAATGGGGAAAGAGGCCTAGAAAATATAAATTGAATCATTCTTCAAAAACCGTGGCGAAAACGCATTTGTGATATAAAATGCCTTCCATTTAAAAGGTCATTTATTAACATAAAATAATTCCATCCAGATTTTTAATACAAATGCCTCTCAAAGGAGCAAAATTCTACAAAAGCTTCAAAAAGTTCAGTTACCAGTTTGAGCGATTAGTGACTGCTACGTTAAAGTGTGGTTTTTGTCAATGTTCCCAGTTTAAGCCATTTATTACGAATTGGCCTACTTTTTCGGGCCCAATCTTTGTATTTCCACAATATGGGGCTTTTGACAGTGTTGCCAGTTTGGGCCATTTATCACGAATTGGGCTACTTTTTTGTTGCCCAATCTTACAACTTTGCAATCCCACAAACTTAAGCTTTTGACAGTGCAGCCAGTTTGGGCGATTGCGCTACTTTTTGGGGCCCAATCTGACAACTTTGCAATCCCAAAACGTGAAACTTTTTACCTTGTTGCTGGTGTCAGCGGTTTATCAAAATTGGGCAACCTTTTAGGGTCCTAATCTGGCCTAATAATTATTGTCAAATTATAGTCGAAATACCTTTGATATAACCTTTTAAAAATCGATTAGATGCAAATGAGCAAATTATGAAAAAGTCAGATTTCTCGCGAAACAAAGGATTTTTGAAAAAAATCTTTATCTCGTTCTGGACTTGATTGAGGGATTGAAAAATGTAAAATAGGAAGAGGAACGACGAAGCCATTAGCCGTTGTATTCAAATAGGTCTCATTACTCGGTTGTACGCCTCTAATCAGGTGGAACCGGGCCTGTAATTGCTTTCTTAACTTATCTCCCCTTTTCGAGTCCTCCTTCGCCTTTTCCACACAAACGAATCTTTTAAAATCCAATTCGGAAACATTTTAGTGGGCCACGCGTTGTAGGAGGAATTATGATTGATCGTACAAAAAAGAGATCGAATCCGGTTCCTAGAAAACTTTCATTTCATTGTTTTTTTGCACTTTTTCATCTAAAAATTTTTTATGAACTTTTTACTCTCATTTTAAATTAAATTCTTTGTCGTTTCTTATCGAATATACGAGCTTATACGACCCTATAAAAGCTAAAATGTCGCCGTTAAAACGTTTTCCTATAATCTATTTATTTATGGATTTCAAATCGATTTTTTAAAAATTAAAATAAAGTTTATTTTTTTTAAATTTCAAGGTTTTTAAATTTATTTGTCGGTATTCCTTTCAAGGAATTTTTTCTTTTTATGTGAGCACGTTTAGTGCATTTTTTCAAGGCGGGTGGCCCGAAGAGTTGTTTTAGCTCGTAATTTTTATGATCGATTTGCATTTTTATTATTTTTTTTTCTTTGTAAAATAATTTATTCAATGATAATTTTTGAAAATTATTATTTTGTTTACTTTGTTAAAGAAGAGACGCTTCCTGATTGTCTAAGGTGTTAAAATTTCAAGTTTTTTCGAAATTTATGTACTTGATAGTTGGGGCACAAAACAAGAACATAAATAACGGAAAGTATTTTTGGATCAATTAACTCTGATGACTGGTTCTCGTTATTTGGTTTCCTGCGCCTTACCCGTGTCCCGAAGCGGCTAAATTGCAGCCTATGTCAAATATCGAAGCGATAAATTAGAAGAAAAGAGGTCCACAACCTGTTATTAGAAGTGAGGGCCCTCTCAGGGATTACAAATTGAATAAACGGCATTTGTTTCAAGGGTATGTAACTCTGTAATTTTAAGGTTTGATAAGTCAATTTAAGTGTCTTTTAGAGGTTATTACAAGGATTCTAAACTCCGCGCTTTTCTTTTTATTCGCTTCTGAAATGGAACTAAAAGTGACTGATATCAGGGGCTTTAGATTAAGACTGAATCGTAAATCGAGCTTGTCAATCAAGAAAGAAAAAAAATGTCGAAGGATAAGGATTTATGTGGCAGGATTTTAATCAGTTCCTGAAGGCTTTTAAGTGTTCTTTTGATCCTTGAAACTTGTGGGTAAAACGAAGAGTTCTGGGCTGTAGCATGGCTGAGAAACACGTCCACCAATCAAAATCAAGAGCTGTTTTGAAAATTCAAGTTTTGGGCCTTTAAACCTGGAAACCTATTTTCGAAAATTTTGACAGCTTGGATTTCACTTAATATTTTGTTTTCTAAGACCCTTATAATCCGATTAAAAATGTAAAAATAATAAAAATTCGTTTTAAAATGAGAGGTTTTTAGCTCATATTCGAAAGAAACGAGTTGATTTCTTTCGTAACGATTGTATTATAGCCGAATCCTTCGATTAGAGAAAGAGGTAACTGTGCCAGTCGCGTGGGTATCTCTCTCGTTTGAGGTCCAGGTCGCATGCGACCCCCCATCACCCACATTCGATCCCTTATCTCACTCCCAAATCTACCGATATCCCGACAAAACACATGTTATTCACGTTTTTTATAAACCGAAAAAAACTTAATTGAAATTATCTTTTTTGCGCAAAAATATGGATAAAAAAATTTTTTTTTGCTCGAAAAATTAAGTAGGTGGAATAGGCGCGGTCGCGAAACCATTACAATTCAGAGGATTTGCATATAAAACGTTTTATTGGATCAAAACAAGACTTTTTCGATTATATTTTTAAATGGATTATCTTAAAATCCTCGTTTAGGCCTTTCTGGGCTTTTTTCAATTTGCCTCATTTTTTCAAAGTCGGCGTGGAAGTCGTGACTTTCCTTTTAAAGATGCTTTTCGACGTGATTCTCTAGTAATGAGATGTTGTGCAACGTTTTGACGAAATTTATTTTTTGAGGATCTATTGCCTCTAAAGTTTCTTTCGAGGAAGGCTTTATGGGCAGCATATGGATGTAGGTTTATTTTGGCTAGCAGGATAGACAGGCTGGCCCAGTGCTTCTGAAGATTCGCCTTGTGTTTTAAGGTTCGTCATGGGCATCTGAAAATTCACCC
>JAGWEN010001125.1:0-39423 GCA_018703685.1 Orius laevigatus
CCCCCTTTTCTCCCCCCTTCCCCTTTTCTTCCCCCCTCCCCCCCTCCCCCCCCCCCCCTTTTTTTCTTTCCCCCCCTCCCCCCCTTTTTCTCCCCCCTTCCCTTCTCCCCCTTTCCCTCCCCTCCTCCTTCTCCCCCCTTTTCTCTCCCCCCCCTATCCCTCTTTCTTCCTTTTTTCCTCCTTTTCCCTCTCTTTCTTCCTCCCCCTCCTTTCCTTCCTCTTCCCTTCTTTCCCTTCCTCCCCCCCTTCCCTCCCCCCCCTCTTCTCTCTTTTCCCCCCTCCCCCCTCTCCTTCCCTTTGCCCCTCCTCCTCCCCTTTCCGCCTCTTCTCCCTCTTCCCCCCCCTCCTATTCTTCCCTCTTCTTACCCTCCCTTCCTCTTCTCCTTTCTGCCCCCCCCTCTTTTTCCTTCCCCCTCTTCTCTACCCGCACACACCTCGCGCGCACGCCCTACAAGAATACGCAATGACGCCCGGCAATCCAAGAGAACCACACGGGTTGGAGAAACTCTCTCCCCGCATCTTGAAGTGCAAATAGGATCAGTCAGGAGCTAAGTTAATAGGGTGGGGTTCCTTTAAGGGCGTTGCGAGAGGGAAATACGGGTGTTTGGAGGAAAGGGAATCCATCGACAAAAAACAGCCATTGCAAATCCGAAACCCCACCCCATGTTTGCTCAGATAGAAAGTGTAAAAAAGTCTAACATTTACCGTCCGACGAGGTCGTGCGCCGTCGACGGTTCCATGTAGGGAGCTGTTGCAGAGGACTCGGTCTTCGTGAGGCGAACTCTCGCCTGTCGAGAGCTGACGTTTGCACGCTCTCGCACGCGAAGCAGGCGAGGTGGTGGTAGGACGTGGTCGCGGTGGCTTTCTCACCCTGTCCGCGAAAGGCGAGATTCCACGAGAACACTGTGCTGCCACTTTGCCACCGAAGCTGGCTGAAACGACACCACTCGAATTAAAGAATAAGAATGTACGGAGGAGGACGTTTGCCCGAATTCAGGCACCACAGACAGGGGCGGATCGGGCCGCCGGTGCTGCCCGTCGAGCCGGTGAGGCCATATAAACTAAAATAGAAGCAAAAACACAATAAAGCTGAATGAAAGAGCAAGATAAATTCGAGGTAGGCTTACTGAAACATTTCACAGGGGCCTGGGCTATTCAGGGGAAATTGTGTCTGGTTTTATGAGTTAAATCTGTCGTCGAGAAAACTTCGAAATCGCGGTTCTAAGAGGTTAATTTTTCGTCGAAAAACTTCATCGAGGTTTTAAGAGTTATTTTTTGTGGCGAGGTGTGTTTTGGCGAAAAATTGGCTCTTAAACCTTTGATTTTGAGGTTTTTGGCACGAAAATTAGGCGTTTACAGATATGACGTGTGTGATGGGGATATGAGGTTTTTGGCTCGCGTGCGCGCAATTGGCTCGTGAAATGTCAATTTTAAGGTTTTGAAGAAAAATTTTGCTCTTGAAAACCTTGATTTTGATGGATTTTCGACGAAAAAGGCTTTAAAACTTTTATTTTGAGGTTTATAGGTCCAAATTGGGCTCTTGAAACCTTCATTTTGAGGTTTCTGACGAAAAAACTGTCTCTTAAATATGCTTGATTTCGAGGATTTTAGAGACGAAAATTTGGTTGAGGGTTTGTTAAGAGCAAAGATTGGCTCTTTAAAATGTCGATTTTAAGGTTTGTTGTATGAAAATTAGCGTAAAAATATGTTCAGAAAGAGAAGTAAAACGTAAATTTTGGGGGATATTTGTGAGAAAACAAAACAAAAAAGCCGGTCTAGTGGATGCGTCCCGGTTTGGCCGTAAAACGGCCGATCCGCCCTGACCGACCCACCGATCTCTCCGCAAACATCTACCCCTCCTATCGACTTCCCCATCCCTCATTAACAGTCGTTAACGTCACCTCCCTAGAGGGCCCTCCTTAATCTCTCGCCGGCGATTCTCCAATAGTGTCCAACACCGTCCCATCACTCTCCTACCTCCTCGACCTCCGGGATTCTCCAAGATATATGTATCAACTATCTCTTCCTTGTATATAGGGTTCACAATTACGCCTCTAGTTCCTGTCTCCCTGCATTAAGGGTCACTGTAATGGACTTTAAAAATGTCTTATACGTCAATAATGCCACAATGACATCTTGAAGAATGGTATTTCTAGTCAACATAAGTGAGTGTGCACTTAAATAAGGTCTTTTTTAGGGCAACAAAGGGTCATAGACGACATCTTTCATCTATGTGCATATTTATATATAGGTCGCTAATTACGTTTTCTATGCGTGCGCAATCGAAGGGTTAATAATGACACTTAAAAACAAACCACATCTTGCAAAAAAAACACCAAAAACAAAACAAAACAACCCCCCACAAAAAAACACAAAAAAAAACACCAATAAAGGTCATAACGACATTTAATATGTCCTTTATTGTATATAGGGTCATAATTTACATTTTTAGCCCTTCTATCGAAGGGTGATGATCACACTGAAATGTCTTGTCTAGTCAATAAGGGGTCACAATTACACCTAAAAAGGTTTGTTTTTTGTAGTAATAAAGGAGGTGTATATAACGACACTTAACTATGTCTTATTTGATGTAAGGGGCAGCGAGAGCGTGTCCAATCGACTGGTTAGTCGACTTCACTTGAAATGGTATTTGCTAGTCAACCAAAGGCGGTCACAATACACTAATGAGAAAAAAGAGTTTTTCTTATTTTTAGCAATAAAGTAGTGTCATAATGACACTTGAAAATGGTATTCTAGTCAGAGAAAAGGTCAATAGATTACACCTAAAAAGATCTTTATTGTGCAATAAAAGGGTCAGAAGTGCATCACTGTAAAATGGCGTGTTTCTATTATGTCAGACAATGGTCATAATTGACACTTACACAGGGCCCTGTCTTGGCAATAAAGGTCATAATGGACATCTTTGAGCTTGTGTACTTACTGTGGCAATAAGGGCATAATGGCACGTCAAACATGGTATTATCGTAAAAATAGCTAAAAGGAAATCTCTGTCTACTCTTAAAAAGGTTTTATGGGCAATAAGAGGGTCATAATGACCCCACTTGAAAATGGCATTTCTAGTCACACAGAAAGGTCCAAATCACACTTAAAAAAGGTCCTTCTTGGCATAAAGGGTCATCGTTGCGCTGGAAAATGGTTTTTCTGAGTCAACAAAGGGCCCAAAATTACCACTTAAAGATCGGCCCGGTCTGTGGTCAATAAAGTGTCATGACACTTGAAAATGTATTTCTAGAGTCAAGCCAAGGGTGCACAATTACACGTAAAAAGGTGCTTGTCTTGCGAAACATAACGGGGTCTTAATGACAACTGACAATGGTATTTCTAGACACAAACAAGGATCATGAATTACAACTTAATAAGGGCTTTCAGACACCTTCATGGCAATAACGGTCATACTGGATCATAATACCCTAGATACCCCTCAGTGACAGACTTTTTTCGAAATTTCCATATCTGAGCTCTTTTCGAAGGGTGTAAATGGGATTTTTTTGGTGATCTGACTTGATATGATGAAAGATGTTTTTTCCTGTAATGTGTTTTTCGTCCGGGAATCGTAGTTTATTGCTTTTTATTTTCCCTCAGTGGGGCGGAAACATGTCAATCGGATGTAATTTGGATGAATTAGTAGATTAGTTTTAGCAAATAAGTGGTCCTCTTTGTTACCTCTCGTATGAGGGAGGCTGCGAATCGGTCGGCGCCCAGAACAATCGTAACACTGTTTACACACGCCCTTCTCTTCCGGCAAACTGGATTCTCCAATTAATTACCACTCCACTCACTGATTCATCGACTTAAAATGTCATCTCGCTCTTTTTACGGCGATAGATCACCGTCACACTTGAGCTACCTAGGTCCATTCACTGATGTGGCTCTAAATGCTTCTTCTTGAAACAAAAAACGGGGTACGGAGATAACTCATCCAGAGTCCTAAGACCGCATCGGCGTTACCGGAGCGTGCGCAACGAACATATTTCTACTCCTACGATACATCAAATTATTTCATCCCGGAATTCAAGGTGGATAGTAATTCTTTTATTACCCTTTTTCCCTCCTTTCTATAAAAACGAGTTATGAGTGTGCTCGAGAAATATAACGTATATAAATAAAAGTCAAAAATACACACACACAAATTCACGCTTTATCGCCTTCAGAAATGGAAAATTCGAGTTGGCCTTTCAAGGTCTTCAAGGGCATGAAAACGGTCGTTTTCGTGAGTTAAAGGGTCGAGGGCGTTTCGAAGAGTTCTGGCATAGTCGGAGACCGGCTAAAATGAGTCAGAGGTCATTTTTGGGAAACTCGACCTCACAAAAGGGGGGACCCTTCTTCACTTTTTAGGCCTGAAAATTTTCATTTTTTGATTTCACCCAAAATGTGGTTTTTGACCATTTTTAGGGTGAAAAACAAGAATCTGAAGTCGGTTTTGGGATATAAAAACATTTTTTACCTCACCAAAGGGGGGACCCTTATTCACTTTTTGGGCCTGAAAATTTTCATTTTTTGATTTCACCCAAAATGTGGTTTTTGACCATTTTTAGGGTGAAAAACAAGAATCTGAAGTCGTTTTTGGGATATAAAAACATTTTTTTCGACCTCACCAAAGGGGGGACCCTTCTTCACTTTTTGGCCTGAAAATTTTCATTTTTTGATTTCATCCAAAATGTGGTTTTTGACAATTTTAAGGGTAAAAAACAAGAATCTGAAGTCATTTTTGGGATATAAAAACATTTTTTTGACCTCACCAAAGGGGGGACCCTTCTTCACTTTTTGGCCTGAAAATTTTCATTTTTTGATTTCACCCAAAATGTGGTTTTTGACCATTTTTAGGGTGAAAAACAAGAATCTGAAGTCGTTTTTGGGATATAAAAACATTTTTTTGACCTCACCAAAGGGGGGACCCTTTTCCACTTTTTTGATCGAAAAATTTTCAATTTTTGATTTCACCTAAAGTATGGTTTTTGACTATTTTAAGGGTGTAGAACACGAATCTGAAGTCATTTTTGGGATATAAAAACATTTTTTTGACCTCACCAAAGGGGGGACCCTTCTTCACTTTTTGACCCGAAAATTTTCATTTTTTAATTTCACCTAAAGTATGGTTTTTGACTATTTTAAGGGTGTAGAACACGAATCTGAAGTCGTTTTTGGGATATAAAAACATTTTTTTGACCTCACCAAAGGGGGGACCCTTCTTCACTTTTTTGACCCGAAAATTTTCATTTTTGATTTCACCCAAAATGTGTTTTTGACCATTTTTGGGTGAAAAACAAGAATCTGAAGTCATTTTTGGGATATGAAAAACATTTTTTTGCCTCACCCAAGGGGGGACCCTTCTTCACTTTTTGGCCTGAAAATTTTCATTTTTGATTTCACCCAAAATGTGGTTTTTGACCATTTTTAGGTCGAAAACAAGAATCTGAAGTCGTTTTGGGATATAAAAACATTTTTTTGACCTCACCAAAGGGGGGACCCTTCTTCACTTTTTGGGCCTGAAAATTTTCATTTTTGATTTCACCCAAAATGTGTTTTTGACCATTTTTTAGTGAAAATCACAGAATCTGAAGTCAGTTTCGTGATAGTAAAAACTATTTTTTCGACCTCACTAAAGGGGGGACCCTTCTTCACTTTTTTGGGCCTGAAAATTTTCATTTTTTGATTTCACCCAAAATATCGTTTTTGACCATTTTAGGGCGAAAATCACAGAATCTGAAGTCGTGTTTGTGGATTAGAAAAACATTTTTTGACCTCACCAAAGGGGGGACCCTTCTTCACTTTTTGGCCTGAAAATTTTCATTTTTTGATTTCACCAAAATATGTGTTTGACCATTTTTAGGGTCGAAAATCACAGAATCTCGAAGTCGTTTTGGGATATAAAAACATTTTTTGACCTCACCAAAGGGGGGACCCTTCTTCACTTTTTTGGCCTGAAAATTTTCATTTTTTGATTTCACCCAAAATATCGTTTTTGACCAATTTTTGGGTGAAAATCACAAATCTGAAGTCATTTTTGGGATAGAAAAACTATATTTTTCCTCACCAAAGGGGGGACCCTTCTTCACTTTTTTGGCCTGAAAATTTTCATTTTTGATTTCACCCAAAATGTGTTTTTGACCATTTTAGGGCGAAAAATACAGAATCTGAAGTCGGTTTTCGTGATATAAAACATTTTTTTCGACCTCACTAAAGGGGGGACCCTCCTCACTTTTTAGACCTGAAAATTTTATTTTTGATTTCACCCAAAATGTGATTTGATCAATTTTAGGGTAAAAAACAAAAATTTGAAGTCGTTTTTGGTATATAAAATCATCTAAAAAGGAGCTGACCTCATTCATTCCCTAATGTTGTCTACCTATTGCTTTAAAAGCTTAAAATAGTCAATTTCGTTCTCAAATATGGTCGGCGAAGATCTGACGGAAAAATATTTGACTCCAAATAATTGTGAAGGGTGGAGGAGAGAAAAAAAAATAAAAAGAAGAAAACAAAAGGTGAAGGCGCGGCTTTTTTATTTGAATACCTCAAAGGGAAGGGGATCTTTGATTGTGAGTAGGTGTGAGCATGAGTGATATCAAGAGTCTGCCATTGAAAACCTTTTTCTGAATGGTAAAGCCGTTTAAAAAAATAATAAAGTGGGGATTTACTTCAGTCCTTCATCATATTCCGGCCACGAGTCGAATTACGACAAAATCTATAAATTTATTGAGTTTCGATAAGGTGATGAAATGACGTTTATGCATCTGCCCAATTACGACAAATAGGTAACAAATCAGGAAATAACGAAGGTGGGCCCTGAAAAGTGAATATTTAAAAGCCGGTTCGAAAATAATTAGAAGGAGGGAAAAAAAGAAGAAAGAGGAATGAAGAGTGGAGATTGTTAATTAATTCGAAGTGGTGAGTTGTAATTAGTATTCAAAGTGAGGAAGGGAACAAGGTGACTGTGTGTGGTTTAGGACAAATCCGGCTTTAACGTTTCCCCAACTCGAGATAAAATATAAATCCCCAACTGATTTGGAATTCACTGATAAAAAAACGTCTCAACACTTCCGTTCGGCTACCACCTGAATCCATTCCCGACCGAATTAATTGGAAAGCCTTTTTCATAACTCTTGTCGTCGAATTGATTAGGAAAAAGTTCGACTTAATGGTTTGCTGAAGCCACGGTAGCTACGGATAAAGAAAGGGTCATAGTTCATAAAAGAAAGGGTCAAAATCTACATGAAGAAAGGTTCAATGGTCTTCGTAAAGAAACGGTCGTAGTCGACATGAGTAAAGGGTCATAGCCTCCGAAGGGTCGTCCGAATAGAGAAAGGGTCGCAATCAGAATAAATAAAGGTTCATAATCCGCATAGATAAAGGGTTGTGATCAGCAACAATAAAGCGTCACAATCCGCATAGATGTCGTAATCCACATGCATAGATAAAGGGTCAAAATCCGAATAAAAAGGGGATGGTAGTCCGCATGGATGAAGGGTCGTAATACGCATAAACAAAGGGTCGTAATCCGCATAGAGAAAGGGTCAAAATCGGCCCAAAAGTTGTAATCAGCATAAAGGGTCGAAATCCGCATAGGCTTAGGATCCGCATAGAAAACGGTCGCGATCCGCATAGATAAAGGGTCGCGTTCCGAATAGATAGAGGATCACAATCCGCAGAGATAGAGGGTCGCAATCGGCATAGATAGAGGGTCGCAATCCGCATAGATAGAGGGTCGCAATCCGCATAGATAGAGGGTCGCAATCCGCATAGATAGAGGGTCACAATCCGCATAGATAGAGGGTCGCAATCCGCATAGATAGAGGGTCGCAATCCGCATAGACAGAGGGTCGCAATCCGCATAGATAGAGGGTCGCAATCCGCATAGATAGAGGGTCGCAATCCGCATAGATAGAGGGTCGCAATCCGCATAGATAGAGGGTCGCAATCCGCATAGATAGAGGGTCACAATCCGCATAGATAGAGGGTCGCAATCCGCATAGATAAAGGGTCGCAATCCGCATAGTAGAGGGTCGCAATCCGCATAGATAGAGGGTCGCAATCCGCATAGATAGAGGGTCACAATCCGCATAGATAAAGGGTCGCGTTCCGCATAGATAGAGGGTCACAATCCGCAGAGATAGATTGTCACAATCCGCAGAGATAGAGTGTCACAATCCGCATAGATAAAGGGTCGCAATCCGCATAGATAGAGGGTCACAATCCGCATAGATAGAGGGTCGCAATCCGCATAGATAGAGGGTCGCAATCCGCATAGATAGAGGGTCGCAATCCGCATAGATAGAGGGTCGCAATCCGCATAGATAGAGGGTCGCAATCCGCATAGATAGAGGGTCACAATCCGCATAGATAGAGGGTCGCAATCCGCATAGATAGAGGGTCGCAATCCGCATAGATAGAGGGTCGCAATCCGCATAGATAGAGGGTCGCGTTCCGCATAGATAGAGGGTCGCGTTCCGCATAGATAGAGGGTCGCGTTCCGCATAGATAGAGGGTCGCGTTCCGCATAGATAGAGGGTCGCGTTCCGCATAGATAGAGGGTCGCGTTCCGCATAGATAGAGGGTCACAATCCGCATAGATAGAGGGTCACAATCCGCATAGATAAAGGGTCGCAATCCGCATAGTAGAGGGTCGCAATCCGCATAGATAGAGGGTCGCAATCCGCATAGATAGAGGGTCGCAATCCGCATAGATAGAGGGTCGCAATCCGCATAGATAGAGGGTCGCAATCCGCATAGATAGAGGGTCGCAATCCGCATAGATAGAGGGTCACAATCCGCATAGATAGAGGGTCGCAATCCGCATAGATAGAGGGTCGCAATCCGCATAGATAGAGGGTCGCAATCCGCATAGATAGAGGGTCGCAATCCGCATAGATAGAGGGTCACAATCCGCATAGATAAAGGGTCGCGTTCCGCATAGATAGAGGGTCACAATCCGCAGAGATAGATTGTCACAATCCGCAGAGATAGAGTGTCACAATCCGCATAGATAAAGGGTCGCAATCCGCATAGTAAAGGGTCGCAATCCGCATTGGTAGAGGGTCACAATCCTCATAGATAAAGGGTCATAATGCGCAAAAATAAACTGTCACAATCCTAAAGTGATACAATTCTAATAGATAACGGGTCGCTATCTACCTACGTGAAGCATCTTCATCATCGAGTTCTATCGATTGAATAGAGTCATTTCGTTTCCTTCTTATCTTGGTCGGAATGTCTGGCCCGGATTTTACGGTCTTATGAGGGGCTATTAAGACAAAGATGTCGAGATGAATGAAGGTCGGACACCCTGCGGAGTGCCCCCACTTTTAGGAGCGTACACTATGACAACATAAACGATGAAATATCCGAGCTACTTACGGTGACCGCCCGGTGCGGATCCCACCTGCTGACCGCAGTCCCACCTTCCCTTTTATGATGCACACGTCAAACAAATCACATTTCACGAATCAGTGTTGCCAACCGACTTAAACATGAGGCTGCGTCGTCGATTTTTCTTGACTCCTTTTTTTTTCCTTTTAGAGAGAATTAAGTCCTTGTTTTGAATGCGTGGATCCAATTAAAAGTTGTTGGGGGCTCCTCCGGACGTGTCGACAATTAACAAGGAGTTCGAGTTTCGAGCTTATCTCCGACCTTTTCCCTCTTTTATCTCCGAACGCCTTCGCTTCGATGTCTTCTCGCGTTATCTCACTTCGAAAACCATCAATCCTTTCCAGGAAAACGAGTATTTACTCTTGGAAAAAGAAACGCAGACTTTTCTCTTTTTAAAAAACCGAAATCGAGAAGAATGGTCTTGCTGGTCTGGTAGTTAGTAGTCTAGAAGAGGCCTCCTATGGATAGACGTGAAGGACGCCTATAGATGGATGTAGAGGCCACCTATGGATGGATGTAGTGGCCACCTATGGATGAATGTATAGGCCACCTATGGATGGATGTAGAGGCCACCTATGGATGGATGTAGTGGCCACTTATGGATGGATGTAGAGGCCACCTATGGATGGATGTAGAGGCCACCTATGGATGGATGTAGAGGCCACCTATGGATGGATGTATAGGCCACCTATGGATGAATGTGGAGGCCACCTATGGATGGATGAGGAGGCCACCTATGGATGGATTTAGAGGCCAACTATGGATGGATGTAGAGGCCACCTATGGATGGATGTAGAGGCCACCTATGGATGGATGTAGTGGCCACTTATGGATGGATGTAGAGGCCACCTATGGATGAATGTGGAGGCCACCTATGGATGGATGTGGAGGCCACCTATGGATGGATGTGGTGGCCACCAATGGATGGATGTAGAGGCCACCTATGGATGAATGTAGAGGCCACCTATGGATGGATGTATAGGCCACCTATGGATGGATGTAGAGGCCACCTATGGATGGATGTAGTGGCCACTTATGGATGGATGTAGAGGCCACCTATGGATGGATGTAGAGGTCACCTATGGATGGATGTAGAGGCCACCTATGGATGAATGTATAGGCCACCTATGGATGAATGTGGAGGCCACCTATGGATGAATGTGGAGGCCACCTATGGATGGATGTAGAGGCCACCTATGGATGGATGTAGAGGCCACCTATGGATGGATGTAGAGGCCACCTATGGATGGATGTAGAGGCCACCTATGGATGAATGTATAGGCCACCTATGGATGGATGTAGAGGCCACCTATGGATGGATGTAGAGGCCACCTATGGATGGATGTAGTGGCCACGTATGGATGGATGTAGAGGCCACCTATGGATGGATGTAGAGGCCACCTATGGATGGATGTAGTGGCCACTTATGGATGGATGTAGTGGCCACTTATGGATGGATGCAGAGGCCACCTATGGATGAATGTATAGGCCACCTATGGATGAATGTATAGGCCACCTATGGATGGATGTAGAGGCCACCTATGGATGGATGTAGAGGCCACCTATGGATGGATGTAGAGGCCACCTATGGATGGATGTAGAGGCCACCTATGGATGGATGTGGAGGCCACCTATGGATGGATGTGGAGGCCACCTATGGATGGATGTAGAGGCCACCTATGGATGGATGTAGAGGCCACCTATGGATGGATGTAGAGGCCACCTATGGATGGATGTAGAGGCCACCTATGGATGGATGTAGAGGCCACCTATGGATGGATGTAGAGGCCACCTATGGATGGATGTAGAGGCCACCTATGGATGGATGTAGAGGCCACCTATGGATGAATGTGGAGGCCACCTATGGATGGATGTGGAGGCCGCCTATTGATGGAAGTGGAGGCCACCTATTTCTGGACGTGGAGGCAGCCAATAGATGGTAGTTGAGGCAGCCTATGGATGGAAGTGGAAGACACCTATAGATGGACGTGAAGGCCGCCATTAGATGGATGTGGAGGTCACCTATCGATGTAAATATTGAGAAATCCGAAAACTCCCCATCTAATTTTGAAGATCTTTTCTTTTTCTTTCTATTGAGCAAGCTTTTTGTAAAATTGATGTATGTATGTATAAATACTATTTCAAAAAAAATCTGTATGTATGTATAAATTCTATTTCTAAAAAAATCTGTATGTATGTATAAATTGTATTTAAAACATTCTTTAGATTGTAAGCACAAAAATTTAAATTTAAAGATGCGTACAACCCACACACGGGACTGTTCCTTGTGGGTATCTTGAAGTTGTGAGGAAAATTGTATAAATGTATAAAAATATATATGTAGTTTAATGTATAATAAATGTAAAAATTTTTGTAAAATTGATGTATGTATGTATAAATACTATTTCAAAAAAAATCTGTATGTATGTATAAATTCTATTTCTAAAAAAATCTGTATGTATGTATAAATTGTATTTAAAACATTCTTTAGATTGTAAGCACAAAAATTTAAATTTAAAGATGCGTACAACCCACACACGGGGACTGTTCCTTGTGGGTATCTTGAAGTTGTGAGAAAAAATAAAAATAAAAATGTATCAAATTTGTAACTTCAGATAAATAAATTTTATTAGCTCGTTGCTCTACATACGCTCCACAACACCTACTCCTTCACACATCCTTCTATCGCCGCCAAAAAACCGTGGTGTCACAAAATAAAAATCGTCCTAAAACCATAAATTTCTGACGTATTGTTGGTTTATGTGGTGTAGATCTTAGTTTTTGTAGTGTCCTCCGAGATTTTTTTTCTTTTCCGAACGGGCTTCTTTGATTTATACACCGGCGGCTTATCTCAAGTACTCAGAGGCCACTATTCAAGATTAATAAACCCTTTATAAGATTTTTAAGAGGTGGGAGAGAAAAAATACATCACCCGTTAATCCATAGCTTACTCGAGCGGACACGGATCTCAACACGCGACAGACAAACCACCTTTTTATTCCCGCAGTCAAAAGTGAGTTTGGTCATGTTGCACTTGAGTATTTTGGTCAGCCATTTACAACAATTCGGTCATAAATTGTGGAATTTTAGGGGTGTTCCGTTATTTATTTTTTTTATATAATTTTTTTTTTCTGTTTGGTCAGACTCTATTCATTTGGTAACAGGTGGGTTGATGTTTCAGGATGACATAGTGCCTTCTAGATTTTAAGGGAGATCTATTACAATCGATGACAGGCGGGAGGTAAAAAAAAGGTTTCAGGTAACCTGAGAAATTTCCGTGTGGTAAAATTTGCCTCGAAATTGTTAGGTTTGGGATATGGATTGTTGGTTGGGTTTGCGCAGGGCGAATCTCTCTCGGCCACGCCCTCCGATCGACCATAAGGGGGTGAAACTCGTCCCCCTTTTTTCGTCCCCCTTATACCCCCCAAAACGTTACAAGGGCGGTTATTCGATTTGTCCCAATCAGAGCAGGAGGGGGATTTCGACGTCGGATTTTCAAAACCCCGCAGAGAAACAAAGGGAGGAAACAGAAGTTCCGATGAAAGAAAAAGGTGGAAAGTGAGATTGATCAAAGAACTCATTATGGACCCTTCGAACCTTTTGATCATCCCCAACCCACATATGAACCAAAAATACTTCTCTTTGAGAAAGTTAAAAAAGTTGAAAGTGAGTTAGGTCATGTTGTTATTCAACCCATGGCCCAAACATTCCATAGATTCCAATCTAGAAGGTGTCTTTTCTTGTCAAAAGGGCCAAAATCTGGCTGAAAAGGGTCTTTTATTGTCAAAAAGGGTCACAATCTGGCTGAAAAGGGTCTTTTCTTGACAAAAGGGTCAAACTCTGGCTGAAAAGGGTTTTTTCTTGTCGAAAAAAGGGTCACAATCAGGCTGAAAAGGGTCTTTTCTTGTTAGGGTCAACATCTGGCTGAAAATGGTTTTTTCTTGTCAAAAAGGGTCAAGATCTGGCTTAAAAAGGGTCTTTTCTTGTTAGGGTCAACATCTGGCTGAAAAGGGTTTTTTGTTGTAGAAAAAAAAGGTCACAATCTGGCTGAAAAGTGTCCTTCCTTGTCAAAAAGGGTCAAAATTTGTCTGAAAAGTGTCTTTCCTTGTCGAAAAGGGTCAACATCGGACTGAAAAGGGTTTTTTCTAGACAAAAAGGTCATAATCTGGCTGAAAAGGGCTCCAATTGTCAAAAAGGGTCAACATCGGACTGAAATTTTTTTTTTGTCAAAAATCGTCAACATTTGGCTGAAAAAGATCTTTTCTTGTCAAAAAGGATCAAAACCTGGCTGAAAAGTGTCTTTTCTAGTCAAAAAGGGTCAAAATCTGGCTGAAAAGTGTCTTTTCTTGTCAAAAAGGGTCAAAATCTGGCTGAAAAGTGTCTTTTCTTGTCAAAAAGGGTCAAACTCTGTCTGAAACGAACGTTTATTTCACCAGATCGGTAGTCCTATTTAATAGGTGCTTATTGCTAAACCCTCGTAATTTTGACGACTACCATTTTTTAGGCCGGATTTGATTATTTTTAATTAAAATTGCCGTAATTAAGAAAACCACGTATCTTTTATCACATATTGGTAACCATGGTTGGGAACCACCACCCATTAAGCCTTTTTCAATGAAAATATAGAAGTCGTCAAAAAGACGATGGTTTAGCATTCTAGGGTTAAAGCCGTTTTAGACCATTTTAGTTAAAATTATGACCTTTTAAGAATATTTATAGACCGATTCGCTCCCTACCTTCCATAAGACTGCTGTTATGAACTCGAGGGGGAAAAATGGTTGGATGGAAGCGAAAACATTCTTCGTAGCCGCTGATTGACGTTTTTATCAAGTCGGAAGATGCTAGATAAATCTGGAGGTCGGGCCAGACAAGAAGGTGCCAAGGTAAAGGGTGTGGGGAGGGTAGGGGAGGGGAGGGGAGAGGCCTCTTTTGAAGTTGAGACGTTCTGAAAAGGTACCGAGTCGGATGCCGACTTTAACGTCAATCAAGCGGTCCAGTCGCCTGAGGTGACTCGGCGAGAATCGGAACTGTTTAGATACCCAACTCGATGTTTACCGTCCGTCGTGGGAAAGGGGTGACTTATTAAAACCACGAATCATTATATAATTGTTGTAATTTTTGTATTTAAAACTCTAGAAATAAGGATGCTTTCAGGTTTGTGGTCCTTGGGAGATGATTCTGTATTCAAATGGCGTAAAGTAGACCGTCCAGCCGCTTCAAAAACACTCTTGAATATTCATACGAGTCACTGGTTTTCTAAACGTCCCTACTCCTCCCCGCTTTATATTTTTTTTAAAAAGAGAAACAACTTATGAATTCGGAATGCTACTATTCAACTGAGAATTCGTCGATGTTTCGAAAAAAGTTGTTTTTGTATGACTTTTGTGTTTGGAGACTTACTTGGCATAATCGGCTTTACAATAAACGGCGTGATCGCGGACGAAGCAGGAGGGCTCCCTGTCGAGGGCGAGCTGGCAGACGGAACATCGAAGACAGGAGGAATGCCACGATCTTCCGGATACCTGGAGTAAATATTTGTCCGTTATTGGCTCGCAGCATCCGGCGCAGATACAGCCACCCTCCGTCTGCAAAAACAGAAATTCAAGTTAAAATTGGACGGTTGGTTTTCAGCGGGGAAGATGAAATCCATTAAAATGCAACCATTTTCTAAAAATTAGGGTAAGACCACTGTGTCATTTTTGGTGATATAAAATTTTTCACTTTTGTCGCAACTTTTCCGAAATGTTTTTATCATCTAAACTAGCTTAAAAGTTGTCTTTATCGTCAAAACTAGCAACCCCTGAAGGGTTTCTTTCGTTTGAGCTGGCATAAAGTGATCGTTATAGTCGAAACTAGCAACCCCTGATGGGTTTTAGGTAGATTTTTTATAGTCCAAACCAGCTTAAAGTGGTCGTTTTAGGGAAAACTAGCAACCCCTGAAGGGTTTTTATCGTCTTTATGTGGTCTTTGTAGCCGAAACTAGCAGGTTCTGAAGGGTTTTTTCGTCCAAATTAGCAAAGTGGTAGTTTTAGTCGAAACTAGCAACCCCTGAAGGGTTTTTATCTTGTAAACTAGCAAAGTGGTCGTTTTAGTCGAAACTAGCAACCCCTGAAGGGTTTTTATCGTCCAAACTAGCAAAGTGGTCGTTATAGTCCAAACTAGCAACCCCTGAAGGGTTTTTTCGTCCAAACTAGCAAAGTGGTCGTTTTAGTCGAAACTAGCAACACCTGAAGGGTTTTTATCGTCTAGACTAGCAAAGTGGTCGTTATAGTCCAAACTTGGAACCACTTAAGGGTTTTTATCGTCCAAACTAGAAAAGTGGTCGTTATAGTCAAAACTAGCAACTCCTTGAGGGTTTATATCGTCTTTATGAGGTCGTTGTAGCCAAAACTAGCAGGTTCTGAAGGGTTTTTTCGTCAAAACTAGCAAAGTGGTCGTTTTAGTCGAAACTAGCAACCCCTGAAGGGTTTTTATCGTCTAGACTAGCAAAGTGGTCGTTATAGTCCAAACTTGGAACCCCTTAAGGGTTTTTATCGTCCAAACTAGCAAAGTGGTCGTTATAGTCAAAACTAGCAACTCCTTGAGGGTTTATATCGTCTTTATGAGGTCGTTGTAGCCAAAACTAGCAGGTTCTGAAGGGTTTTTTCGTCAAAACTAGCAAGATTTTTCGTTCAGGTCCAAACTCGCAGTTTTCGAAATTTGTCGTCCAAACTAGCATAGTGGTCGTTATAGTCCAAACTAGCAACCCCTGAAGGGTTTTTTCGTCCAAACTAGCAAAGTGGTCGTTTTAGTCGAAACTAGCAACCCCTGAAGGGTTTTTATCGTCTAGACTAGCAAAGTGGTCGTTATAGTCCAAACTTGCAACCCCTTAAGGGTTTTTATCGTCCAAACTAGCAAAGTGGTCGTTATAGTCCAAACTAGCAACCCCTGAAGGGTTTTTTCGTCCAAACTAGCAAAGTGGTCGTTTTAGTCGAAACTAGCAACACCTGAAGGGTTTTTATCGTCTAGACTAGCAAAGTGGTCGTTATAGTCCAAACTTGGAACCACTTAAGGGTTTTTATCGTCCAAACTAGAAAAGTGGTCGTTATAGTCAAAACTAGCAACTCCTTGAGGGTTTATATCGTCTTTATGAGGTCGTTGTAGCCAAAACTAGCAGGTTCTGAAGGGTTTTTTCGTCAAAACTAGCAAAGTGGTCGTTTTAGTCGAAACTAGCAACCCCTGAAGGGTTTTTATCGTCTAGACTAGCAAAGTGGTCGTTATAGTCCAAACTTGCAACCCCTTAAGGGTTTTTATCGTCCAAACTAGCAAAGTGGTCGTTATAGTCAAAACTAGCAACTCCTTGAGGGTTTATATCGTCTTTATGAGGTCGTTGTAGCTAAAACTAGCAGGTTCTGAAGGGTTTTTTCGTCAAAACTAGCAAGATTTTTCGTTCAGGTCCAAACTCGCAGTTTTCGAAATTTGTCGTCCAAACTAGCATAGTGGTCGTTATAGTCCAAACTAGCAACCCCTGAAGGGTTTTTTCGTCCAAACTAGCTAAGTGGTCGTTTTAGTCAAAACTAGCAACCCCTGAAGGGTTTTTATCGTCTAGACTAGCAAAGTGGTCGTTATAGTCCAAACTTGCAACCCCTTAAGGGTTTTTATCGTCCAAACTAGCAAAGTGGTCGTTATAGTCCAAACTAGCAACCCCTGAAGGGTTTTTTCGTCCAAACTAGCAAAGTGGTCGTTTTAGTCGAAACTAGCAACACCTGAAGGGTTTTTATCGTCTAGACTAGCAAAGTGGTCGTTATAGTCCAAACTTGGAACCACTTAAGGGTTTTTATCGTCCAAACTAGAAAAGTGGTCGTTATAGTCAAAACTAGCAACTCCTTGAGGGTTTATATCGTCTTTATGAGGTCGTTGTAGCCAAAACTAGCAGGTTCTGAAGGGTTTTTTCGTCAAAACTAGCAAAGTGGTCGTTTTAGTCGAAACTATGCAACCCCTGAAGGGTTTTTATCGTCTAGACTAGCAAAGTGGTCGTTATAGTCCAAACTTGGAACCCCTTAAGGGTTTTTATCGTCCAAACTAGCTTAAAGTGGTCGTTATAGTCAAAACAAGCACCCCTATTGTCCAACTATCCACAAACTCCCCCCAACTTCCCCACACTCATCTCTACCCTGGCAAAATTGGACCTATAAAAAGGTTTGTGCTCTTTTTTCGGTGGAACACAGATCTACTGGTTCAAGGAAGCTCCCTTGAAATGAAAATTGTCCTACTTTCCCTGTATGATCAATCAGTTTTTATTTTTTATCGTTAGTTTATCTTTTTTGTTCATAGTTTCCGATAGAAGACAGACGCTTCTATTGTTCTCGCACCCCAACCCTCCCTCGTCGACCAGTACATAAAAGAAGACAACTCGGAAAAAAGTGTAAAAAAAAATATAAACGGGGAACATGAACAGCCTTTTTTTATTACTTTAAACGGTCTTTACTCATTGGCTCTTTCGCTTTTTCCCCTCTCTACGATTACCTTCGGAACAGTATGGCCGGTTCCGACACGATAACTTATATAAAAAACTTTTTTTTATTTCAATTTCTCGAAAACATATTTTACCCCAAGATTTTAAACTGTCTCGACATAATAAACATAAAAAAAAATTATAAATTAAACTTTTTTCTGTTTTGCATCTTGGACACTTTCCAGTTTTGCGGAGGAATTATTTTTAAAAAGCAATTTCTATTCAGTTTTCAGTCTTTTTTTGAATAAAAATATGAAAAATAGGTACGATACAGCGATATATTTAATTAACTGAAAGGTTTATTGTGATTAATTAGACTGTTCTTACTTAATATTGTCTTTTCGGTTAGAACACCCTAATAAAAATCAAGAAATAACACCTGTTGAGTCTATAAAAATGTTAAATCCACGACGTAACCTTACGAAGTTGAGAAATTGCTTTAAAAAAAGTCTTTTTAGCTAGTTCAGACGATTTGCACCCTTCACGAGTTGCAAGTTTTGTCTATATCGACCACTTTGCTAGTTTGGACGATAAAAATCATTCAGGGGTTGCTAGTTTCGACTATAACGACCACATTGCTAATTTGGACGATAAAAACCCTTCAGGAGTTGCTAGTTTCGACTATATCGACCACTTTGCTAGTTTGGACGAAAAACCCTTCAGGGGTTGCTAGTTTGGACTATAACGGCCTGTTCAAATATCTCCAAATTCAAGCCTCCTTCCCTATACTCCTCTTTAAATACCTCCTCCAACTTCCCCCATTTTCATCCCCCCCACTACCGCCAAGTCCACCTAAATGCCCTAAGTATCCGTAGCTACTCCCAAATTGCTCCAATAATCCCAACTTAACCTCACTCCTCTATGACTACCCCCCTTCCACACAAATTCCACCATACTCATCCCAAATCAACATTCCCCCCACTCCCCCCACTACCCCCTCCTACTTCCCCAAACTCATCCTTCACAACCTCCCCCACTAACCAAGTTGTCCAAAACCCGACGATAAAAACTCATTCTAGCTAGTTTTGAGGATAATGACTACCTTAGCTAGTATTGGTCATAAAGACTATTTTAGCTAGTTTAGGAGGAAAAGACTCTTTTAGCTAAATTAGACGATAATGACTCATTCTAGCTAGTTTGGGTGATGCATACTCTTTTATCTAGTTTTTTAGATGAAGACCCATTTTGATGATAATGACGATCGCAAACTTCATGTGATAAAGAGCCATTTTGACTAGTTTCGATAAAGATTCTTTTATCTACTTTCGGCGTTAAAAGACCCTTTTAGCCATTTTCGATGAGATCCAACCATAGATACTATACATACTTTTGACTAGTTTCGAATCTTTCGATAATTAAGACTCTTTCTATTAGCGGATTTCCGTAGGAAAGTATGCTATTGAGGTGGTCGTCACAGGGGCTCCCAGGCTATTTTCAGTCTGCAATCTTCCTCACATCGCAAGATTCAAGAATCCTACGCTTTTCTAACTTTGAGGACCCCATGACGAGAATCGCGTATGCTTTATTTTCGTCCAAATCCATTGAAAATTGAGTAGCGTAAAATCCAGTGGTATAACACTTGAAGTTCTCAACAACTCGTTGATTCCTTTTTTTCTCTTTCCGACTCGACAAAAGGCGGCTTTAAAATCCCATTATTAACAGAATGTTGACTTTCGTGTTCTCCCTTTTAATTCAAGCAACACTTGCTGGTAAACTCGAATATTTAAGTTAACAAAAAAAAAAGTCGAGAAATATGAATGAAAATAAATCAGGGGTGGATAGTAGGATGAAGAATGGATCGGAAGGGGTTTTTTGAATCTTTCTTTTTTTTTCATAAGGTGGGGCTTTTACAATAGGGTTCTCAAGGTACACAAGATATATGTTGCGATGATATATCTTTTCTAATCCGCCACGGTCTCTGGCTCTGAAGAAGAAGACAGTTTAGATCCTTCTCGTTTCCGGCGAATGCGAATGTCGACAAAAATTTAATTTTTTAATTTATTTTCGACATTTAAGAAACTTTATACGACAAAGAAGACCACTTTTAGCTCATTTCGACTATCAAGAAACTTTGTAG
Source organism: Orius laevigatus (assembly GCA_018703685.1). Taxonomy (NCBI): domain Eukaryota; kingdom Metazoa; phylum Arthropoda; class Insecta; order Hemiptera; family Anthocoridae; genus Orius; species Orius laevigatus. The sequence goes on from JAGWEN010001125.1 coordinate 19,956, forward strand.
CATTCGACGAAGAAGGCCATTGTTGCTAGTTTTGGAAATGAAAACCCTTGATAGCTAGTTTTGATGACACAGTACCTTCTTAGCTGATTTCGACTATCAAGAAACTATGTAGCGCGACCGTTGTTAGCTGGATTCGGGCAGCAATCATCAAAAAATGGAATTGTTGAGGATTTTCTAATATTTTCACGCTTTAAGATGACATAAAAATCCGAAGTGTGGAGTATTCCAGGTGTTGGGTCGAGGTGTAGTCAGCGGGGGATCGTACGTGTCACGAAACTGCCTCCTGAATCCGACCAACCGTCCTTTTTTTTCTCAACACTTTTATTTTGTTTATCGTTTATATAAACATCGGCCGAAGACACGCGGACACGATATCGGAATGCGAACGAGTTTCCAATTTATTTACGACTCGGAATCTTAATAAAAAGACGCGGTGACGTATGAAGTTCGCATGCGATCAAAATGTTAATCATAAGACAATTTTTAATTTTTGCCCACTTTCGCATATAGTTACATATACCGGAAACAAGGAGTTGCCAGATTGAGAATTAAAAAAGGTAGCCCAATTCGCGATCATCCACCAAACTAGCAACGTTGTCAAAAGCCCAACTTTGTCAGAGTGCAGGGTTGCCAGATTGGGCCTTAAAGAAGTAGCCCAATTCGCTATCAATCGCCCAAACTGGCAGCACTGGTATTCATCCCCCAAACTAGCTATAATGAGTCTTTATCATCAAAACTAGCTAGAATGAGTCTTTATCGTCAAAACTGGCTTTTGGAATGAGTCTTTATCGTCAAAACTAGCTAGAATGAGTAAAGACTCATTTATAAGACTCAAAAACGATAAAGATCGTCAAAACTAGAGAATGAGTATTTATCGTCAAAACTAGCTAGAATGAGTCTTTATCGTCAAAACTAGCTAGAATGAGTCTTTATTGTCAAAACTAGCTAGAATGAGTCTTTATCATCAAAACTAGCTAGAATAAGTCTTTATCATCAAAACTAGCTAGAATGAATCTTTATCGTCAAAACTAGCTAGAATTAGGCTTTATCGTCAAAACTAGTTAGAATGAGTCTTCATCGTCAAAACTAGCTAGAATGAGTCTTTATCATCAAAACTAGCTAGAATGAGTCTTTATCGTCAAAACTAGCTAGAATGAGTCTTTATCGTCAAAACTAGCTAGAATGAGTCTTTATCGTCAAAACTAGCTAGAATGAGTCTTTATCGTCAAAACTAGCTAGAATGAGTCTTTATCGTCAAAACTAGCTAGAATGAGTCTTTATCGTCAAAACTAGCTAGAATGAGTCTTTATCATCAAAACTAGCTAGAATGAATCTTTATCGTCAAAACTGGCTTTTGGAATGTGTCTTTATCGTCAAAACTAGCTAGAATTAGACTTTATCGTCAAAACTAGTTAGAATGAGTCTTTATCGTCAAAAGCTAGCTAGAATGAGTCTTTATCATCAAAACTAGCTAGAATGAGTCTTTATCGTCAAAACTAGTTAGAATGAGTCTTTATCGTCAAAATCAGCTAGAATGAGTCTTTATCATCAAAACTAGCTAGAATGAATCTTTATCGTCAAAACTGCTTTTGGAATGTGTCTTTATCGTCAAAACTAGCTAGAATTAGACTTTATCGTCAAAACTAGTTGGAATGAGTCTTTATCGTCAAAACTAGTTAGAATGAGTCTTTATCGTCAAAACTAGTTGGAATGAGTCTTTATCGTCAAAACTAGTTAGAATGAGTATTTATTGACAAAACTAGCTAGAATTAGACTTTATCGTCAAAACTAGTTGGAATGAGTCTTTATCGTCAAAACTAGCTAGAATGAGTCTTTATCATCAAAACTAGCTAGAATGAGTCTTTATCGTCAAAACCAGTTAGAATGAGTCTTTATCGTCAAAACTAGCTAGAATGAGTCTTTATCATCAAAACTAGCTAGAATGAATTTTTATCGTCAAAACTGGCTTTTGAAATATGTCTTTATCGTCAAAACTAGCTACAGGGGTTTCTATCGTCTAAACTTCCTTGTCATTGTAAAAATTGGCTTAAAGGACTCTTTTTTTCGTCAAAACTTGTTTTGCTTGTTAGGCCTTGCTAGAGAGGGTCTACACCGCATAAACTAGCTACGTAGTAGTAGAGAGAGGATCGGGGGTTTTCAACTGTAATCTCCATTTGCTCCCGTTGCCTCATCCCCCTAATCATAGTTCACCTTGGACGGTCCTAAACTCACACTTTCAACAGAAATATGTTCTTTTAATAATTTATTTAATTGTTTATGCAATACCAGCCATTGATTAATATTTCCGACTTATAGTATCCTATAAAAAATAAAATAACATGAATCAGTATTGATTGAATACTCAAGTATAGCGCAATATAGAATCCATAATAAAACGTCTCGAGCTTAAATATTGAAGGGTTTCGTATCAAAATATTTGTATTTTTTGAATCGAGTCCTTTTTATAGCGTTACCCTTCAATTAGGCCGTTTGTTTTGATTGTCTTATGACGATTTAAATAATTAAAGAAGCAAACAGAAAGGGGGAAGCGTTAACCTATAATTTTCGTCCATTACCTGACTCAATCTGCAAACCAAACTTTAAAAAAGTTTTTTTTTCCCTTCAAAATATAGGGGCGGGGATGTTAACGTTTTTCGCCACGGAAAAGTTAAAAATTTAATTTAAAAAAATTGAGATGATTTTAAAAATTAGGTTACCAATGTCTAATTTTAAAGGACGATTTGTAATTTTGTTTGTTCAAGTGTTTTTGAGTAAAATCAATATTTTCAAGGTGGCTAATTTTGAATAATTAGTATATCAATTTGGTGATTTAAATGGCGGCTTAAGTGGGTTTAAGTGATTCGGAAGATTATTTCGTATTGAAGGGGACTTCTAGGAGGGGAGAAAAGAAATTTTTTGGAAGTACATTATTATGAAGGTTTAAAAGTCAGATGGAGTGGCTTTTGTCGAGGTTGTTTCATTGTAAAGGATCCCCGGGACGAAACGGGGCTCCCATTGTCAACCCGAAAACGCACAAGGGGATGACAATTGTTCAAACCCTATTCACACCCTCCGCTAGGTAACAAACACCGGTAACAAACACGATGGGGGGGGGAGGTGTGAGGGAGCCCAAGAAGCCAAAAACGCCCAGCAGATTATCACACCTTTACCGCATTTAGAAACAACACAGATGCCTCTTTCAACAAAGAAACACAACTTTCACTAGTCTATAGGGACCTATCCTGCAAAAGATGATGTAAAAGACTTTTTTTGTTTTAAATAGTTCATTTAGGTCCCAATAACATGTTTTCAAAGAAAGCCAATAAATGCCGTCCAAGTAGGCAGCCCAAAAAACTGGACTTTTTTCGGTTTTCTGCATATAACTCGAAAACGGTACATATTATGTGGAAAACACTTTAGTAGTAAATTAAAGAAGACAAAATTCTGCGTCGATTAAAAAAAAGTTTGCTAAAATCGGTCTAATAGACAAGGTTTTGGAGGCGATTAAAAAAAAAGTTTTTTACACCACATTTTGTGTGTCAAAATGCACTGTAGACGGGACTATAATATAACGGCGATTTTCCAAATTCTTTCCTATTTACATATAAAGGTCACCATCCTCTAAATTAAACTGTTTTCAAAATATTTGCATATTAAAAAATAGTCCCTTTATGAAAAAGGTTGAAGGAGCCGTTGAGAAACCCGAAGAACACTCATTTCATTCTAAATAGCAAGTACCTTGTTTTTTAAAGAGCAATTTAAATACAAAAATAAAGAAAATAATATAAGGAAACGTATAGGCCACTGTATAAAATACATTTATGTAAACAGTACGTTTACGTATAATGTCTAAATTATTCATAAAGTAGATGTGACTGTTTGAATCGTTTAAAAACATCATTTGCCCACTGAAAAAAAAAATTGAATTTTTTTTTGTTTTTTAACTGTACCTAGTTGAAATATTACACATCCTTAAAATGTCATCGAAAATGAATATTTTTTCAAAAAGGGTCCAAAACTGTCTAGAAAGTGTCTTTTCTTGTCAAACAAGGTTCAGAACCAGACCAAAAAAAGGATCAAAATCGGACCAATAAGGGTCAAAAAATGTCTGAAATTGATTTTTTTTTTAAGGGTCAAAAACTGCCTAAATTTTTTTAAGGGTCAAAAACTGCCTAAAATTTTTTTAAGGGTCAAAAACTGTCTAAAAAGTTTAAGTTAAAAAATGTGTCAAAAAGGTCTAAAACTGCCTAAAAAGTCAAAAGTCAATTAAAGGGTCAAAAATTGTCTAAAAAGTATCTTTTCTTGTCAAACAAGGTTCAAAACCAGACCAAAAAATTTAAAAAATTTTTTACCGGGTTACGATTTTTGGATAAAAAAAAAAATAAATTAAAAATTTCAAAAAATTAATAAAAAAGACCAAAATCAGACCAAAAAAAGGTCAAAAACAGTTTGAAAGTGATTTTTTTAAAGGGTCAGAACTGCCTAAAAAATATATTTTTTAAAGGGTCAAAACTGCCTAAAGTTTTTTTTTAAAGGTAAAAAAATTGTCTGAAAAGTGTCTTTTCTTGTCAAACAAGGTTCAAAACCAGACCAAAAAAGGATCAAAATCGGACCAATAAGGGTCAAAAACTGTCTGAAAGTGATTTTTTTAAGGGTCAAAAATTGCCTAATTTTAAAGGGTCAAAACTGCCTATAAAGTTTAAGTTAAAAAATGTGTCAAAAAGGTCAAAAACTGCCTCAAAAGTCAATTAAAGGGTCAAAAATTGTCTAAAAAGTATCTTTTCTTGTCAAACAAGATTCAAAACCAGACCAAAAAAATTTTTTTTTAAATTTACCGGGGTTACGATTTTTGGATTAAAAAAAATTAAAAAAGACCAAAATCAGACCAAAAAAAGGTCAAAAACAGTTTGAAAGTGATTTTTTTAAAGGGTCAGAACTGCCTAAAAAATATTTTTTTTAAAGGGTGAAAACTGCCTAAAGTTTTCTTTTAGGGGTCAAAAATTGTCTGAAAAGTGTCTTTTCTTGTAAAACAAAGGTTCAAAACCAGACCAAAAAAGGATCAAAATCAGAGCAAAAAGGGTAAAGAACTGTATGAAAGTAAATTGTTTTTCCTAAAATGGTCAAAAACTGTCTGAAAAGTGTCTTTTTTTGTCAAAAAAAAAGGTTCAAAATCAGACCAAAAAGGGTCAAAAACTCCCTGAAAGTTCTTTTCTTGTCAAAATGATTTTCATCCGGTTTTCACCAAATTTTTGAAAAAGTTGGCGTTTTGGAGGTTCCACTTTTATGACTACCAGACCCCTTTTACTCGGTTTTGACAATCTTTTCTCGAGTTTGAGGATGAAAAAAGAGTTGACTCGTCGCTACGGGGGACCAGTCAGGTCTCAATCCCTCGGGATATAAAGACGTTTCAGAATAGGCCATCACTCATAAACGTATCAACCTTCACAGCATGAACCAATTTTTGAAACCTTTTATTTTTCATTCTGAAATATTTTGTTGAAGAAAATATTAAAAGCGTGCCGTTAGCGTAAATTGAATAAAGGCGAACTTGATATTCTCCATTTTTCGTCCGTAGGCGTGTGATGAACGTGGCAGTCGAAGATTTATTTGAGGCTCGAGCGATCTAATGAACCTTCACGCTGGAAACCTCCAAACTCGACTTCCGAGTTTTCTCGAATGAGTCGCTCAAATTCCTGAGGACAGTTCGAGGGGGGTTTATTAGTTTTGAACGTCATGAAGATTAAACGGGGCCTTAAAAGGGTTCCCCCTATAAACCCGCCTTTTCATACAAAATGATTTAAAAGCGTTTATGACGTCAAAAGCGAGATGGCGAGTTATTATGGCTCGCGAGCTTCCCAGAAATCTACTTCGATGTAAGAAAATAAAAAATTTCATGATGGGTTCCGGACTTGCTATTAAACAAAAATTAAAAAATTCCGATAAAGAAAAGGGATTAATTTATGAACTAATAAAAAGGGGAAATTTTTTTGAGGTACATTGGGACAACAGATGCATTGTCGTAAAAAACCGTCTATGACCTATAAAACCGCAAAAACTTCCAAAGGTCTGGTAGTTATGGAAGTGGAACCACCAAAGCTTTTTCGATAGGACCAGACGTTCCGGAGTGTTAAATACTGATCCACTTAACATGCCAATTATCTGCCATAGTTTTGACCTGACGAAAAAAACGATCCTAGTAAACCCCCCTTAGAATTAAGCAAGGAATCGATTGGAATCATTAAATTTTGTATCCGACTTACAGGGTGCTCCAGAACGACCCTAACTTCGTTATTTTAAATACGAACCCTATGTTTTTACGATGAAAATTGATTTTATGCTTGATTCTCAGTAACTTTTACTTAAATCACTTTTTTGATACGACCAAATTTTCCGTAGCTAAGTGCCATTCCGGGATTGCTGCTTCCTAGTGGCATTTCACTCCTGAACGTTTGGTCCCATCAAAAAATTTTTTAAGTAAAAGTTACTGGAAATCAAGCGTAGAATCGATTTTTGTCGTCAAAACATAGGGTTCGTATTTAAAATAACGAAGTTAAGGTCGCTCTGGAGCACCCTGTATGTCGTATCCAAATGTTATCAATGCCAATCGATTCTTCGGTAAAATCTAAGGGGGGTTTACTTCGATACTTTTTTTGTCAGGTCAAAAGTCTGGTTCCTAATCATCAAAATCTAGCTAAAAAGGGTAGTTATCGTGGGTAATTGCTGCTCGTAAAAACTCCACGAAGCGCACTTTTGCACTAGATTTTGTCAATATTACAAACCGTTGATGTATTAATTTTCAAGGGTTTTGGTACAGCTGGAAATCTCTCACGCCCACGTGACCCGTCTTGTCTTCACAAAAGGTGTCTCCCTCCCATTGTCGTTTTTCGAGTCTTTTCGTGAAGTTTATTAGTCTATCGACTATTCTGGGCGATTGAGGGGAAGAAGAAAAAAAATCACGTGCCCCTCAAAAGGGAGCCATTCGTACAAAATTAGTGACAATGGCCCTTCTGACGTATATTTACTGTCGACCGGTGGTCCTTTTATTTTGCGGTTCGAATCCACATTTCACACATCTTTTATAAACATTCAAAAAAGAGATGAGTTTGTGGTTAAAATTGAGAAAACCGCTTAGCCAATCAAAATGAATGATTCTTTATAAATTGCGTTTATTTTCAAGGTTCCAATAAAGAGATAGGAAAGGCCCATTTGGAAAGGAGCGGTGGCTTGTCACACTCTGGAATTCACCGGAGTCATTGGAAGACCATTAATAGAAGAACCCCCGAGAAGTGATTAGCTGACTTGATTCTCGAGTTGTAACCCCCTCCCCCGCTCCCAACTTCTTTTCTTTATTTCCATTTTTTCTTCTCCCTCCTGCATGACCTCTCTCTTCGAGGTGATCAATCATAAGAAGTGACATTCGGACCTCTCACACCCTCAAGTAGTACTTACTCATTAGAAACTCTTTAAGCACATTCGATGACGTACTCATAATTTCATAAAACACCCTCAAATAGGGTGACCAGATCGTGCGTAAATTTACGCATTTTCAAACATTTTTATGCAACCTTGTGTCCAAATAGGGTCAAAAAACCAGCAAAAAGTGCCCATGAGTCCGAAACCGTGTTAAAGAAGGCCTAGTGTCCAAAAAGAGTCAAAAATCAAGCTAAAAAATGCCACTAGTGATCCTAAAAGGGTCAAAAATAAAGCTAAAGAGAGCCCCTAGTGTCCAAAAAGGGTAAAAAATCAAGCTAAAAGGGGCCCATAGTGTCCAAAAATGCCAAAAAGCAATCTATAAGGGCCCTTAGTGTCCAAAAAGGGTCAAAAATCAAGCTAAAATAGGCCCCTAGTGTCCAAAATCTAGATAAAAAGGGCCCCTAGTGTCCAAAATCAAGCTAAAAAGGGCCCCTAGCGTCCAAAAAGGGTCAAAAATCAAGCTATAAAGGGCCCCTAGTGTCCACCACGCATTTCTGGGACAATAAAAGTCTATAGAGACAATCAAGCCAGTTTTGAACCATGTTTTTGACAAGACAAGATCCATTTCAAAAAAATTTTTATAAAAAAGACAGTTTTTTTTTTTTTTTTTTTCTAGAATACACACTTTTCACCCAGATTTCGACATGAAAAGACACTTTTACGCCAGGTTCTGACCCATTTTGACAGGGAAAGACCCTTTTCAGCCCGATTTTAAACCTTTTTCGACAAGAAAAGGCCCTTTTCAGCCAGATTTTGAACCTTTTTAGACGGAAAAAGATCAGATTTTGAAATTTTTGGACAAAAAAAGTTACTTTTCAGACAGTTTTTGATCTTTTTTGACAAGTAAAGACCCTTTTTGGTCTGGTTTGAACCTTGTTTGATAAGAAAAGACCTTTTTCAGTCAGATTTTGACCGTTTTTTAACAAGAAAAGACCCTTTTCTTACAGGACCTTTCTTTTTTATTAATACAAAAAAAGACCCTTTTCAGACCGAGTTTTACCTTTTTTCGACAAACAAAGACCCTTTTTAGCCAGATTTTGACCGTTTTGGACAAGAAAAGACACTTTAGTAATAGATTTAGTCCCTTTTTGACAATAAAATTTACTTTTCAGACAGTTTTTTACCTTTTTTGACAATAAAGAGACCCTTTTTGGTCTGGTTTGAACCTTGTGGAATGAGAAAAGACCCTTTTAAGCCAAATTTTGTTCCTTTTTGACAGGATAAGTTACTTTTCAGACAGTTTTTGTCCTTTTTGACAGGATAAGTTACTTTTCAGACAGTTTTTGACCTTGTTTGACAAGTGAAAGACTCTTTTTGATCTGGTTTGAACCTTGTTTGATAATAAAAGACCCTTTTCAGCCAGATTTTGACCTTAAGAAAGACCCTTTTCAGACCGATTTTTACCTTTTCTAAACAATTAAAGACCTTTTTTAACCAGATTTTGACCGTTTTGGACAAGAAAAGACACTTTAGTAATAGATTTAGTCCCTTTTTGACAATAAAATTTACTTTTCAGACAGTTTTTGACCTTTTTTTAACAAGAAAGAGAATCTTTTTGATCTGGTTTCAACTTTGTTTGATAAAAAAAGACCTTTTTCAGCCAGTTTTTGAACCTTTCTTCACAACGAAAGACCCTTTTCGTCTGGTTTAGAACCTTTTTCACAAGAAAAGACCCTTTTAGCCATATTTTAAATGATGTACTATTTGCAAAATAATAATTTTACTTCAAAATATCTTCTTTTATCAAATTTTTTCACCTCGAGAAAATTTTCAATAAAGGCTTTAAAAAAGTGTGTCCCTGATAATTTATGTTAACAATAGATAAGAGTTAAATCGCGTGCCTGTGGCGATATTTCAACGACCTGAATGAAGTCTTAAGGAGAGGAAATGGAAGGGTTGCCGGACCGGACCCGATATATCACCGGGGGCGTTAAATCATAAAGAAGGTCCCCGATCGGGAGGCTCGCGGGATGAGTCGGCACGCTTTGCCCTTTACCACCCTCGAAAATAAATCGTTCCGACATATTTTAACGTTGAAATCGAAATCCACCTTTTATAGCGTCGGATTAGAGAGGACACGTGCCCGCTAATTCATACAAATATGATAATAGGTTGGCGAAGGAAAAATTTTTCGGGTCTTGGGAAGCGAATTCCTTTCTGAGCCGATTTCTGTCTCCATAGTCCCAGGACCAAAAAGAAAAAAAAATTAAAAAAAAATAAATAAATAAAAAATAATAATAATAATAAAAAAAATAAAAATTAATTATTTAAAACTAAAAATAAAAATAATAATAATAATAAAAATAATTCACCTTTATGAAAAAATCCAAAAAATTTTAGTTGTCAAAACACAACTTTTTGTCCATTAAATTCAAGAATGGCAAAATCAACACATTACTCTTCAAAATGAACATTCTGAGCCAATTTTTCATCAAAAACTTCAAAATCAATGTTTTAACTTATAAGAGCCAAATTTTCGTCAAAAACCTCAAATCAAAATTTATAAAGCAAAAGTCTTCGTCAAAAAACCCTCAAAATCAAGGTTTTAAGAGACAATTTTTCGTTATAAACTTTAAAATCAACGTTTTAAGAGACAAATTTTGTTATAAACCTCAAAATCAACACATTCTAAGAGACAATTTTTCGTTCTAAACCTTAAAATCAAAGTTTTAAGAGACAATTTTTTGTTATAAACCAAAAGATCATCATTTTAAAGCTATTTTTCGTCTAGTACCTTAAAATTTACATTATTTTTAAGAACCAATCTTTCATCAAAAACCACAAATTCAAAGTTTTAAGAGACAATTTTTTGTAATAAACTTTAAAATCAACGTTTTTAGAGACAATTTTTCATTCTAAACCTTAAAATCAAAGTTTTAAGCTGCAATGTTTTGTCACTAACCTCAAAATCAACATTTTAAGGCTATTTTTCGTCTAATACGTTGAAATTTACATTTTTTTTAAGAACCAACCTTTCATCAAAAACCTCAAAATCAACGTTTTAAGAGACAATTTTTCGTTCTAAACCATAAAATCAAAGTTGTAAGAGACAATGTTTTATCATAAACTATAAAATCAACTTTTTAAGAGACAATTTTTCATTCTAAACCTTAAAATCAAAGTTTTAAGAGACAATTTTTTGTCATAACCCTCAAAATCAACATTTTGAGGCTATTTTTCGTTTAATACCTTAAAATTTAGATTTTTTTAAGAACCAATGTTTCATCAAAAACCTCAAAATCAACATTTCAAAAAGCCAGATTTTGTAAAAAAAAAAAAAAAAAAACCCTCAAAATCGACGTTTTAAGAGATAATTTTCGTCAAAAAAAAACCTCAAAATGAAAGTTTTCGGAGACAAAACCTCAAAATTAACGTTTTGAAAACAGTGGGGGGGCTCTAATTTTTAGTGGTTTGTCCCGACTTCTACTTTCATGAAAAAAATAAAAAAAATAAAAAAAAAATTACGTACGATTAGAAAAATCGAGTAAAAACCAAACGAATGTTGAGTTTTTCAAAAATCTTCCATTTTCTCAGCTCCCAGCAAACCGATCGACTTCAAATTTATAACAGTCCTTGTTTAATGCGAGAAGACAAAGCCCTGAAAATTTCAAGTCGATCGGTTCTAAGGAAGCAGAGAAAATGAAGTACATTGAGTAGAGGATCCATTACTATGTACATACCTACCTACTAGAAAAACTAGATGACGAGGATCGCCAATTACCGCTGAAAAAACTGGCAAAACACGATAATGAGGCAAATGGGGGAAGCGACAGAATGGATTTACATTTGGTAAATTTGCTAAGTTACCTTCATATCGAGGAGTTGTAAGGGTGCCGTGGCTGAAACTAACATGAGTTCTTAATCGTGTCAAGGAATCGATTTAAGATCGGCACAAAACTCTTGGACTTTGGAAAATCCACAGCCCGGAATATGAAAATAAAAGAATCGGGCGGGCGGACACCATTCACACTCTAGACACGGAAAAAGACTGAAGATCCGCAGCCTCCGTGTGTAGGCGACGGGAAGGGGGTGGAGGATGAATAAGGGCGTGGCTTAAGGCCTCAAGGGGGGCCAAACTCAGGTTCCTATTGGTCCTTTTTGACTCCGCCCATTCGAAAACGAACGACGTAAAAGGGGTTACGGACGTCGAAACGTTAACGCCTCACCCTTCACGCAGACGGAGGAGCGAACCCGTGTAAACAAGCCCTTGTTTGCAGTCTACACTGATTTCCAACACCCCACCATTGTAACTCTCCCCCAGATCGTCACAACTTCCCGTTTTCCACTCCGGATTATTTCACTTCCCAAGAAATTCCGTCTCGAATTCAATAAAAAGATAAAGACCTCCTTTCGATGATGAATGTAGGCCATGTCGCAATGCTTCATTTTTGTAAGGTGTTGGGTATCTACTTTCTCAGTGTATGATGGGTAGGTATTAGGTAGGTACTTTCACCATGGTGGGTAGCAGGGGCGGACTGGGACCTTAGGGTGTGGGTGGGTTTTCAGTTAAGGGGGCGCCCTGATGGCAAACAATTTTAACAGAAAATTGGCTTTTAGAAAAATATATTAGGCAAAAACAGAGGTCCCAAATTTGGGTTTTAAAATGTTGATTTTGAGGTTTTTGAAAAAAGAAAATGCACTTAAAACGTTGATTTTGAGATTTTTTGACAAAAATATTTGCTCTTATAATCATGATTTTGAGGTTATTGGACGAAATTTAGGCATCATAAATGTTGATGTCGAGGTTTTTGGACGAAAATTAGGCTTTTTAAATGTTGATTTTGACAAAAGAAATTGCACTTAAAACGTAGATTTTGAGATTTTTTGCCAAAAATATTGGTCTTACAACCATGATTTAGAGACTTTTGACGAAAAATGGTCAAGTTAAAGTTGATTTTGAGGGTTTTTTTGTAACTTTCTCAAAGAGAAGTTATTGCATACGTCGGATTCGGGTTTTTGGGGAAGGGTCTTCCAGACCCCCTAGGGTCAAACTGACTTTTGATCTTTGTCGGACATGACTTTGTCTGTGGTGCCGGCCGTCCGTCCGTCCGTCCGTCCGTCCGTCCGTCCGTCGCCTTTTTTCCGGAACACTTCACGGCCACAATTTTCATCCGATTTTCACGAAATTTTTACACAATCTTTCTTTCGTGCTTATCTTGAAAGTGACGAGAGCGATTTTTGAAATTCGACAAAATGGCGGAGATATGTCTGTCTAAAGTTTGCAAAAATGTGCTACGGGCTTTCTACCAGTCCGATCTTCACCAAATTTTAACCAAATAATCTTCACGTGATCCCGATTAAATTTCATTAATTAATTAGGTAATTAATTAACTAATTAACTAATTATTTAATTATAATGTGTTTGAGTGAAATTGGTCCCATTTTCATAAAATTATAACCAAATTCAAGTTATGACTGAAAAAAATTTTTCCCAAAAATTAATTAATTAAGTAATTAACCTAACGTTTGCAAAAATGTGCTACGGCCTTTCTACCGGTCCGATCTTCACCAAATTTTAACCAAATAATCTTCACGTGATCCCGATTAAATTTCATTAACTAATTAGGTAATTAATTAATTAACTAATTAACCAATTAACTAATTAGGTAATTATAATGTGTTTGAGTGAAATTGGTCCCATTTTCATAAAATTATAACCAAATTCAAGTTATGACTGAAAAATTTTTTTCCCAAAAATTAATTAATTAAGTAATTAACTAATTAGGTAATTATAATGTGTTTGAGCGGAATTAGTACTATATTCATAAAATTATAACCAAATTCAAGTTATGATTGAAAAAAAGTTTTTCCATTAATTAATTAATTAATTAATTAATTAATTAACTAATTAGGTAATTATGATGTGTTTGAGTGAAATTAGTACTATTTTCATAAAATTATCACCAAATTCAAGTTGTGAATGAAAAAAAAATTCTCAAAAATTAATTTATTACCTAATTAATTAACTAATTAGGTACATAATTATAATGTGCTTGAGTGAAATTGGTCAAATTTTCATAAAATTATCACCAAATTCAAGTTATGACTGAAAAAAAAATTTCCCAAAAATTAATTAATTAATTAAGTAATTAACTAATTAGGTAATTATAATGTGGTTTGAGCGGAATTAGTACTATTTTCATAAAATTACCACCAAATTCAAGTTATGATTGAAATTAAAAAAAGTTTTCCCCATTAATTAATTAATTACTAATTAATTAATAAGGTAATAATAATGTGTTTGAGTGAATTTATTCCCATTTTTAGAAAATTATCACCAAATTCATGTTAAGATTGAAAAAAAATTTTTCCAAAAATTAATTATTTAATTAACTAATTAGGTAATAATAATGTGTTTGAGTGAATTTAGTCCCATTTTTAGAAAATTATCACTAAATTCATGTTATGATTGAAATTTTTTTTTCCAAAAATTAATTATTTAATTAACTAATTAGGTAATTATAATGTGTTTGAGTGAAATTAGTCTCATTTTCATAAAATTATCACCAAATTCAAGTTATGTTAGAAAAATAGGATTCATTTCCCCCGAAATTTATGGATCCCCCGAAATCTGTAGACCTTTGAGAAAGTTCGTGTCTCTGGGCAAGCTCCAGACCAATCCTTTTACGAAAACTTAGGCAATTATAAATGTTGATTCGAGGTTTTTGTTTATCGCAAAATGAGCTTTTAATGTGATGTCGAGGTTTTGTATGTGACCAGAATTAAGCTTTAAAAATGTTGATTTTGAGGGTTTTGACGAAAATTTGGTTTTGTAAATGTCGATTTCGAGTTTTTGGACGCATAGGCTTCATAAATGTTGAATTACGAGGTTTTGTTGACCAAAATTAGGCTTTAAAATGTGATTTTGAGGTTTATGACAAATTTTTGGAATATTTGCACACTACCACATTCTGTGAGCTTCGACCTTTGGCTTTACGCCCTCCCAGTGGGAGTCCACTGAGCACGAAATAACGCTAGTATTGGTCCTGGAGCTTGCCCAGAGACACGACACTTTCTCAAAGGTCTACAGATTTCGGGGGATCCATAAATTTCGGGGGAAATGAATCCTTTTTTTCTAACATAACTGAATTTGGTGATAATTTTATGAAAATGAGACTAATTTCACTCAAACACATTATTATTACCTAATTAGTTAATTAAATAATTAATTTTTGGAAAAATTTTTTTTCAATCTTAACATGAATTTGGTGATAATTTTCTAAAAATGGGAATAAATTCACTCAAACACATTATTATTACCTTATTAATTAATTAATTAATTAATTAATGGGGAAAACTTTTTTTAATTTCAATCATAACTTGAATTTGGTGGTAATTTTATGAAAATAGTACTAATTCCGCTCAAACACATTATAATTACCTAATTAGTTAATTACTTAATTAATTAATTAATTTTTGGGAAAATTTTTTCAGTCATAACTTGAATTTGGTTATAATTTTATGAAAATGGGACCAATTTCACTCAAACACATTATAATTACCTAATTAGTTAATTGGTTAATTAGTTAATTAATTAATTACCTAATTAGTTAATGAAATTTAATCGGGATCACGTGAAGATTATTTGGTTAAATTTGGTGAAGATCGGACCGGTAGAAAGGCCGTAGCACATTTTTGCAAACGTTAGGTTAATTACTTATTAATTAATTAATTTTTGGGAAAAATTTTTTTCATTCATAACTTGAATTTGGTTATAATTTTATGAAAATGGGACCAATTTCACTCAAACACATTATAATTAACTAATTAGTTAATTAGTTAATTAATTACCTAATTAGTTAATGAAATTTAATCGGGATCACGTGAAGATTATTTGGTTAAAATTTGGTGAAGATCGGACTGGTAGAAGCCCGTAGCACATTTTTGCAAACTTTTAGACAGACATATCTCCGCCATTTTGTCGAATTTCAAAATCGCTCTCGTCACTTTCAAGATAACCACGAAAGGAAGATTGTGTAAAAATTTCGTGAAAATCGGATGAAAATTGTGGCCGTGAAGTGTTTCCGGAAAAAAGGCGACGGACGGACGGACGGACGGACGGACGGACGGCCGGCACCACAGACAAAGTCATGTCCGACAAAGATCAAAAGTCAGTTTGACCCTAGGGGGTCTGGAAGACCCTTCCCCAAAAACCCGAATCCGACGGTATTACAATAACTTCTCTTTGAGAAGTTACTGACGCCGCGCCGCGCTCTATGTATTTACGAGGGGGCGCGGGTGGGTTCTGTCCACCCCCCCCCCGGGCCAGTCCGCCCCTGGTGGGTAGGTAGATTTACTTTCGCAGTGCATGATGGGTACTTACTTTCTTTCCAATGATAGTTTGTTCGATACCTACTATTGCAGTGTATGATGGGTACTTTCGCAGTGCATTATGGGTAGGTAGATGTACTAAAGCATCGAACGTCGAGTTGGTACTTTCGTAATTCATGATAGGTATTTCCATGAGGTAGGTCGATACCTACTTTCGTAGTGCATTATGGGTAGGTAGATTTACTAAAACCTTGAGTTTCGGGTAGGGATGTATGATCAATGTGACCTACTTCCCAATTCACGGTAGGTAGGTCGATACTCGACTATTGCAATGTATGATGGGTACTTACTACTTTCGCAGTGAATTATGGGTAAGTAGAGTAGAATATATTTTTATTGATATGTTGATCACCAATAGATTTAGTAATGTATTGAACGTCAAGTTGGTACCTACTTTCGCAATTCATGATAGTTCCTAGAGGTAGGTCGATACCTACTTTCGCAGTGCATTTTGGATCGGAAGATTTGCTAAAAAAACATTGAGTGTCGGGTATAGATAGGTATGTAGGTACCTACTTCCCAATTCACGATAGGTAGGTCGATACCTACTATTGCAAAGTATGATGGGTACTTTCGCAGTGCATTATGGGTAGGTAGGTAGATTTACTGAATTATTGACCTCGAGTAGGTACCTACTTTTGTAATTAATGATAGGTGTAGGTCCTCGAGGTAGGTCGATACCTACTTTGGTTGGATGTCCGGTAGATATCCACTTTCCCAATCTATAATCGGTAGGTACCTACTATTGCAGTGTATAATGGGTACTTTCGCAGTGCTTTGTGGGTGGAGGTAGATTTGCTAAAACATTGAATGTCGGGTATTTACCTACTTTCCTGATTCATGATATGTAGGTCGCGGTCAGTAGGTACCTACTTTCGCAGTGCATTCTGGGTAGGTAGGTTTACTAAAGGATTGAATTTCGAGTAGGTAGGTACCTACTTTCTTAAATTCATGATAGGTAGGTAAAAGAGGTAGGTCGATACCTACTTTTCCAGTGCATTATGGGTAGGTAGATTTACTAAAATATTAAATGTCGGGTATTTACCTACTTTCCCAATTCATGATAGGTAGGTCGCGGTCAGTAGGTACCTACTTTCGCGGTGTACCTTTCATGGGTACTTTCGCAGTGCATTCTGGGTAGGTAGATTTACTAAAGCATTGATTTTCGAGTAGGTAGGTACCTACTTTCCTAAATTCATGATAGGTAGGAAAAAGAGGTAGGTCGATACCTACTTTTCCAGTGCATTATAGGTAGGTAGATTTACTCAAACATTAAATGTCGGGTATTTACCTACTTTCCCAATTCATGATAGGTAGGTCGCGGTCAGTAGGTACCTACTTTCGCGGTGTACCTATCATGGGTACTTTCGCAGTGCATTCTGGGTAGGTAGATTTACTAAAGCATTGATTTTCGAGTAGGTAGGTACCTACTTTCCTAAATTCATGATAGGTAGGTAAAAGAGGTAGGTCGATACGTACTTTTCCAGTGCATTATGGGTAGGTAGATTTACTAAAACATTAAATGTCGGGTATTTACCTACTTCCTAATTCATGAGAGGTAGGTCCAAGAGGTAGGTCGTTACCTACTTTCGCAGTGCGTTATGGGTAAGTAGAGTGTCGGGTAGGTAGATACCTACTTCCCAATTCATAATAGGTATGTCGATACCCACTATTGCAGTGTATGATGGGTACTTTCTCAGTGCATTATGGGTAGGTAGGTAGATTTACTAAATTATTGACCTTGAGTAGGTACCTACTTTCGTAATTCATGATATCTAGATCCAAAATGTAGGTCCAATAGGTAGGTCGATACCTACTTTACTAAAACATCGAGTGTCATATAGTTAGGCACAGATTTCCCAATTCATGATAGGTAGGTCGATACCTACTATTGCAGTGAATTATGGCCGGGTAAGTAGATTTACTAAAACATGACGTACCTTGCGGGTATGTACCTACTTTCCTAATTCATGATAGGTAGTGCGGAAGTATCTAGTACCCACCACAATATCGGGTAGCTATGGCAACTAGTTAGGTAATGAAGCAATCTATGAGGGAAATCTCTCAACGCATGATGGGTATATACTTTATGCAAAAGCGTTACTTTCACCCATGGGGGTGAGGCAAGGGGACTCCTGACATAGAAACGTTTAACGGGAGTATAACACGCTATCGCGTTTTGTCACATGTCATCTGCAGATGGTTCCGGGTAAGAGGTTGATTTGAAGACAGAAGAATTGTCTTTCGAGAAGTCTCCTTTTGTCCTTTAAAAAACCAATTTTCGTCCCATTGTGGTATTGTGTGTTCAGGATAAAGTCGCATTTCACACGATCGTCAATAGAAAGTCCATTGAGGTCAAATGGGGGGCTTAAAGGGGGGGCGGGGGTGTATCAAACGTTTCCTCTTCTTTTTATTTTCACACTGTGATAGATATATTATGTAAATAGGGATGAAGTCAAGTGTAGTTGGGAAATAGCCTGCGGTAAAACGGAGCCCCCCCACGTGCTCGGCCACGTGACCCCTTAGATACGCGTGGTACCACTTTCCCTCAATTTAGACGTACGAAATCCGGACACGTGGCGGGTACGAATTAGCTTACTTTCCGAAGAATCAATTGATTTTCATTTGAATCCTCCCTTTCCGTTTTTACTTACCCAATCCCCCGGACTAAGTACTAAGTACTGAACCCCCCCTCCACCCTTATTAGACGAACAAAGGTGGCTACTGTCTCTTTTATACGAGTCTCCCCCTATTTTTTTAACCCTAAGGCATTACATGATTGTTCGTGTTAGGAACACAATTTAGCTACCCTAAGATATTGATATTTACATAAAGAAAAAAGCCTCTAAGCCTGCTCTAAGGTTCAAAATTAGGCCAGAAAAGGTATTTTCTAGGCAAATCGGTGTGAAAAGGGTCTTTTCTTGTCAAATAGGGTCAAAATTTGGGTAAAAAGAGTCTTTCCATTTCTATAAAGGTCAGGGGCGGACTGGGACCTTAGGGTGTGGGTGGGTTTTCAGTTAAGGGGGCGCAGAAAATTGCTAATTTCTGGAAAACTTAGGAAATAACTTTTTCAATTCTGAAAATTAGGCATTTATAACTGTTGATTTTGAGGTTTTTGAAGAAAATTAGGCATCATAAATATTGATTTTGTGGGGTTTTTTTGACGAAAATTAGGCTTTAAAATGTTGATTTTGAGGTTTTTGACGAAAATTTGCCTTTTTAAATGTTGATTTTGAAGTTTTAGGACGAAAATTAGGCTTCATAAATGTTGATTTCAAGGTTTTTTGACCAAAATTGGGCTTTAAAAATGTTGATTTTGAGGTTTTTTGACGAAAATTAGGCTTTAAAAATGTTGATTTTGAGGTTTTTGACGAAAATTAGGCTTTAAAAATGTTGATTGAGGTTTTTGACGAAAATTTGGGCTTTACAAATGATAGTTTTGAGGTTTTGGGACAAAAATTAGGCTTTAAAAATGTTGATTTTGAGGTTTTTCACGATAATTTGGCTTTAAAAATGTTGATTTTGAGGTTTTTTGACGAAAATTAGGCTTTACTAATGTTGATTTAGAGGTTTTTCACGAATTTTTGGGAATATTTGCCAAAAAATAAATAAATAAATAAAAAATAAAAAAAATGTAAAAAAAAAATATAAAAATAACCCGGGG
>JAGWEN010001126.1:0-39380 GCA_018703685.1 Orius laevigatus
AATGGTTTGGTTGGGTTTTGTGGGTTTTTTTAGGACAAGGAGGGGGAAGGGCGGAAGGGTTAGGAGCGAGAAGAGAGGGATAGAGAGATTTAGAGGGAGGAGGAGAGGAGGAGGAAGAAGAAAAGGTTTTTTAGATAAGACGGAAGAAGAGGGTATTTTAGGAGAGAAGAGGTTAGGTGGGAAGGAAGAAGAAGGTTTTACTACTTTTAAGTTTAAGGTTACTTTTAAGACCTAAACTAAATTTTTTTTTTTTTTTTCTTTTTTTTTTTGTTTATTTTTTTATTTTGATCCAAAAGTTGTTTTTTGACACATTTTAGGGTGAAAAACAAAATACAAGAAATCTGAAAGTAGTTATTGATGTAAAAAATATTTTTTTTCTTACCGCGTCACGTCACCAAGGGGGGGGCCCTTCTCCTTCCTTTTCACTTTTTTTTTTCGACCTTTTTCGACCTGAACCTTTTTGTTTTTTTTATTATTCAATCCATCCAAAATGTTGTTTTTTTTGTTTTTGAAAACCATTTTTAGGGTAATAAACCAAACAAAAATGTGAATGCGTTTGGGCGGTAATAAAAAGTATTTTTTTTCGACCTCATCCCCAAGGGGGAACTTTTTCTCTTCACTTTTTCGCCCTGAAAATACTTTTTGGGTTTTTTGATTTCCAAATTTCTTAATCCAAAAAAAAACAAAAATGGGGTTTTTGTTTTTGGGTTTTGTTTTTTTGGACCATTTTTTTTTAGAGTGAAAAACAAGAATCTGGAGGTAGTTTTGATGATATAACAATATTTTTTTCCTTTTTTTTCTACTCACTCACATGCACGCAAGGGGGGAACACTCAAACCAAATGGTGGGGAAAGGGGGGACCCTTCCTTTCACACGTTTTTACTTTTTTTTCGACCTGAAATTTTTGGGTTTTTTGATTTCATCCAAAATGTGGTTTTGACCATAGTGGGTGAAAATAACAAGAGAATCTGAAGTCATTTATAGGTTGTCCACCATCATTGTTAACCTGGATATGAACTAGTCGAAATGACTTGAAATAAGATATGCAACCAAAATTATGGAGAGAACAAACTAATAATTCATGAGTACATTTAAGTTTTTTCCTTTTTAGGTTGAAAGGGGGGGGGTGTTTGGTTGGCCCGTCTTTTAGTCCGGTTAGCGAGTTTTTTCTTTTCTGCCGTTTCTCTGTTTTTTTTTTTGTTTTTTTGTTTTTTTTTTGTTTTTTGTGTTTGTTTTTTTTTTTGGTTGTGTGGTGGACTGGTCTTTTTGGTGGGCATCTCGACTAATTCCGTATGCATTTTAATTGTGTTAGGAGCTCTAAGCCTAAAGGAGGGAGGTGTGGCGTGGGGTTTGGGTGGGTGGGGAGGGGGAGGAGGAGGGGAGGGGGATGATCCTTACACACCGCGCAATCAAAACAAACATGAAAAAAAGGGTTAATTTAAAACTAAGAGGTCCCCTCCCCCCTTCACCGAACCGGGGGAACAAAAACTTAAACCCGACGAAGCTATTCAGTACACGCAGCATACAGGACTGGTAATGAATAGGAATTTTAAAATGAATTACACCCTATCATTGTCCGCGGCTGGGTTCCTGGTCTGACAGACCCTCTTACACCCCCCACGCGTTTGTGACAGCAGGGCTGGAAACAGTGTTGGCGGGAAAGGAGAAAAAAAGAAAAAAAAAATAAGAATGGAGGGGAGCAAACACTTTTGACAAACTGCGTCAATATCAAATGAAAAATGTAATCCCCCTCACGATTCCACCCCCGACCGGTCCCCCGCCGTATTCGGTTCCCGTCCCCCTCCCCCCGCCGTGCCGATTATTTATTTTTCAAAATCTACCTAATTGTTTTGTTTTTTTCTTTTTTTTTTCCCTCCCCATCCATTAAAATCTAAACCGAAAAATGTTTTGATTTTCCTTCTTCCATTTCCCCCTTCTGCCTTTTCCACTCTCACTCTGTCCTCTTCCCTCTCTTTTCTCTTTTTCTCCTGTTCCCCCCTATTTTCCTTTTCCTCTTTTCCCTCTCTTTCCTTTTTTCCCTTTTCCTTTTCTTTCTGTTCCTTTTCCCCCTTTTCCTTTCCTTCCGGTCTTCCCTGCCATTTTTTGGATAATCAAAAATTTAAAAAAAATTTCAAATTCTTGCTAAAAAAGAAAAAGGGTCTTTTTTAGCGGAAAAAATGTTCTAAATCAGCCTAAAAAGGGGTCTTCTTGTCGAAAAGATGAAAAATCTTCCTAAAAAGGGTCTTCTTTTTGTCGAATAGGGTCAAAATCTCGGTGAAAAAGGGACTTTTCTTATCAAAAAAGGTTCGAAATCAGTCTGAAAAGGGTCTTTTCTTTTCGAAAGAGGTTCGAAATCTGTTTTAAATGTGTGTTTCCTTGTCAAAATTGTCAAATCTGGGCAAAATGGGTCTTTTCTTATCAAAAAAGGTTCAAAATCAGACTGAAGAGGGTCTTTTCTTTTCAAAAGAGGGTCAAAATCTGTCCAAAATGGGTCTTTTCATATCGGAAAGGTTCAAAATCAGGCTTAAAAGGGTCTTTTCTTATCTAAAATAGGTTAAAAATTAGGCT
The DNA here is from genome assembly GCA_018703685.1 of Orius laevigatus. Taxonomy (NCBI): domain Eukaryota; kingdom Metazoa; phylum Arthropoda; class Insecta; order Hemiptera; family Anthocoridae; genus Orius; species Orius laevigatus. The sequence goes on from JAGWEN010001126.1 coordinate 2,569, forward strand.
TAAAAGGATCTTTTCTTGTCGAAAAGGGTCCAAATCTGTTTAAAAGCTGTGTTTCCTTTTCAAAAAGGTCAAAATCTAGCTAAAAAGGGTCTTTTCTTATTTAAAAAAAAAAGTAAGTTCAAAATCTGGCTGAAAGGGGTCTTTTTTTTATCGAAAGTGGTTCGAAATCAGGCTAAAAGTGTCTTTTCTTGTCAAAAAGGGCCAAACTCTGTCTAAAAAGTGTCTTTTCTTGTCAAAACATGGCTAAAAAGGGTCTCTTCTTATCAAAAAACGGTACAAAATGGATCTTTTCTTGTCGAAAAGGGTCAAAATCTGTCTAAAAGCTGTGTTTCATTCTCAAAAAGGTCTAAATCTATATAGAAAGGGTTTTTTAAATCAAAAAAGGTTCAAAATGAGGCTGAAAAGGTTCTTTTCTGGACGAAAATGGGCAAAATCCGTCTGTAAAGTGTGTTTCCTTGTCAAAAAGGTCTAAATCTATCTAAAAAGGGTCTTTTCTTATCATAAAAGGTTTAAAATGAGGCTGAAAAGGGTCTTTTCTTATCGAAAAGGTCAAAATATGGCCAAAAAGGGTCTTTTCTTATCGGAAAGGTTCAAAATCAGGATTAAAAGGGTCTTTTCTTATCGAAAATAGGTTCAAAATTAGGCTTAAAAGGGTCTTTTCTTGTCGAAAATGGTCAAATTCCGTCTCAAAATTGAGTTTCCTTGTCAAAATGGTCTAAATCTCGCTCCAAATGGTCTGTTCTTACCAAAAAAAGGTCATAATGTGGCTGAAAAGGGTCTTTTCTTGTCGAAAAGGGTCAAAATCCGTCTAAAAATTGTGTTTCCTTGTCAAAATGGTCTAAATCTCGCTCCAAATGGTCTTTGTTTACCAAAAAAAAGTTCAAAATGAGGCTGAAAAGGATCTTTTCTTGTCGAAAAAGGTCCTAAATGTGTATTTCTCCTTCTACTTTAGCGATAACTTTTGAATGTGGCATACAGGGTTTTCAAGAAAGACCCAAACTTCCTTATGTTATATACGAACCCTATTTTTTCATCTTGGAATTCGATTCTATGTCTAATTTCCATTAACTTTTACTTAGAGCACTTTTTTGATAGGACCAAACGTTATACGAAAAAAGTATTTCTAATTTTCATTTTCTCGTTGTTTCAGATGTCGTGAACGAGAAAAGACGCATGTCCGGGTCTCGAGAGAAAAAGGAGCCAAATTTAAGGCTACCCTGATCGTCGCAAGTTCGCTATGACGTTTCCAACTTCGGAATTTTCTTCGAAGAAGGAATTCTACGTCTGGTTCATCTCGTTTCTCGCCCTTATATCGTGGACGGAAGCCGGTAAGTTATCCAACTATCAAGTCCGGGTGATAAAACAGATTTCGTCACCTCGAGGTCATCTTTTTTTTTGCGATATTTTGCTCAGTGGCTCCCAAAACTCGACGCAAGCTGTACCCAGGGGGGGTGATGTGTGGGAAAAGCTCAAGATATTTTTTTTGTGTGGCAAATATCCCCAAAATCATGTTCGTGAAAAGACCTCAAATCTACTTTGTAAAGCCTAATTTTGGTTAAACAAAAAAAAACACACAAAAAAACCTCGAAATCAACATTTATGAAGCCTAATTTTCGTCCAAAAATCTCAAATCAACATTTGTAAAGCCTAATTTTCGTAAAAAACCTCGAAATCAACATTTGTAAAGCCAAGTTTTCCGGTACAAAAAACCTCAAAATCAACTTTAAATTGACAATTTTTTAGTCAAAAACCTCAATATCAACATTTAAAAGCCTAAGTTTCGTGAAAAAACCTCGAAATCAACATTTCAAAAGCCTAGTTTTCGTCAAAAACCTTAAAATCAACATTTTAAAAGCCTAATTTTCGTCAAAAAACCTCGAAATCAACATTTCAAAAGCCTAGTTTTCGTCAAAAACCTTAAAATCAACATTTTAAAAGCCTAATTTTCGTCAAAAAACCTCGAAATCAACATTTGTAAAGCCTAATTTTCGTCAAAAAACTCGAAATCAACATTTATGAAACCTAATTTTCGTCCAAAAACCTCAAAATCAACATTTGTAAAGCCCAATCCTGGTAAAAAAATCCTCAAAATCAACTTTAAATTGACAATTTTTCGTCAAAAACCTCAAATCAACATTTGTAAAAGCCTAATTTGTAAAGCCCAATTTTGCGTACACCTCGAAATCAACATTTATGAAGCCTAATTTTCGTCCAAAAACCTCAAATCAACATTTGAAAGCCAAATTTTTCGTAAAAACCTCTAAATCAACATTTATAAAAGCCAATTTTCGTCAAAAACCTCGAAATCAACATTTATGAAGCCTAATTTTCGTCCAAAAACCTCAAAATCAACATTTGTAAAGCCCAATTTTTGTTAAAAACAAAAAACCTCTGAAATCAACATTTATGAAGCCAAGTTTTCCTCCAAAAACCTCAAAATCAACATTTATGAAGCCTAATTTTCGTCCAAAAACCTCAAAATCAACATTTGTAAAGCCCAATTTTTGTAAAAAAAAACCTCTGAAATCAACATTTATGAAGCCAAGTTTTTCGTCCAAAACCTCAAAATCAACATTTTAAAACAGCAAAATTTCGTCAAAAAAAACTAAAATTCAAATCATTTATAAAGCCAATTTTCTCCAAAAACCTCGAAATCAACATTTATGAAGCCTAATTTTCGTCCAAAAACCTCGAAATCAACATTTATGAAGCCTAATTTTCGTCCAAAAACCTCGAAATCAACATTTAAAAAGCAAATTTTCGTCAAAAACCTCAAAATTCAACATTTGTAAAAGCCAAATTTTTCGTTCAAAAAACCTCGAAATCACATTTATGAAGCCTAATTTTCGTCAAAAAACCTCAAAATCAACATTTAAAAAGCCAAGTTTTCGTCAAAAACCTCAAAATCAACATTTATTATGCCTAATTTTCGTCAAAAAACCGCAAAATCAACTTTAAATCGACAATTGTTTGTCAAAAACCTCAAAATCAACATTTTAAAACCCAAACTTCATTCAAAAACGTCAAAGTTAACATTCAAAACTTAAGGGGGGGAGGGTGGCAAAGGTTTTAATTTGTTTAAAAGGGGGCCGCACTGTGAAAAAGTTTAGGAACCTTCTAAGAGCCAATTTTCTGTCAAAATTTTCTGCGCCCTTTAACTGAAAACCCACCCACACCCTAAGGTACCAGTCCGCCCCTGCAACTATCATTTTCGAAAATCGATTTCCCTTCATGAATTCAACTCAAGTCTACGGATATACAGAAGGAATTGTGATGTTTCTCAATTAGGTATCAGTTTGAAAGCCTGGCCTAGTTAAGCTTTCAACCTGTTGCTCCGTCGCTCCCACCCTCATCCGTTCCGAACCTAATTAAAAACTTGATACAGTTTTCATGTGATTAAGGAAACTCTCCTAACTAAAACAGCATAATCGGATTTCCCTTCGGAAAATTTTTTTCTTTCTTCTTTTTTCCCTTTTTCTCCCTTCTCGGTTAACTTTCAATTTCACACAATATTACGAAATTTGATATTTTTTTCCTTATTAAATTATAATTAATATGACCTAGATTTTTCCTGTTGGATCTAATATTGTGTAGGTGGCTTGTGAAAGGGATGGGGGGTAACCCGTGGGCGTATTCGACCCTTCAAGTGGATAAGAAAAAGGGCCCCCACCTTAATTACGACGACCGTTACAAAAACAACTCGACATCTCGAGTGCCCTTGGACGAAAAGGGTAGTGAGAGAAAAAAAAAGGGCGGACCCCCCTTCCTGCCTGACAGAAAAAGCAAAATGGAAGATAACTAATTTCTTTGTAATTATTTTTACGAGGTTTTGACATTGTTACACCTCAAAAAACTACTGAAAGGGATCATTTTACCTTTTGGACATTTTTTTCACCGAGAATCGTCTTTTATTCAATATATAAACAGCCCCAAAACATTCCATTAACATCGCAATACTTTCCTCTAACACCCCTTAACTTCCCCAAACATCCAAAACACCCCAAATCACCTCTAAACACATCTGATTTCCCCCAAACAACCCAAAACCTCCACCGAACACCTAATAACTCCAGACCCTCGAAATTTGACAATTTTTGACAAAAAAGACCCTTTTAAGACCCTTTTAAACCATGTTTTGTCTCTATTCGACCAAAAATGACCTTTTTTAAAGCCATATTTGTTCTCTTTTCGACCAAAAATGACCTTTTTTTAAATCCATATTTGGTCTCTTTTCGACCACAAATGACCTTTTTTAAAGCCATATTTGGTCTCTTTTCGACCACAAATGACCTTTTTTTAAAGCCATATTTGGTCTCTTTTCGACCAAAAATGACCTTTTTAAAGCCATATTTGGTCTCTTTTCGACCAAAAATGACCTTTTTAAAGCTATATTTGGTCTCTTTTCGGCCAAAAATGACCTTTTTGAAGCCATATTTGGTCTCTTTTCGACCAAAAATGACCTTTTTTAAAGCTATATTTGGTCTCTTTTCGCCAAAAATGACCTTTTTTAAAGCCATATTTGGTCTCTTTTCGACCAAAAATGACCTTTTTTAAAGCCATATTTGGTCTCTTTTCGACCAAAAATGACCTTTTTTAAAGCCATATTTGGTCTCTTTTCGACCAAAAATGACCTTTTTTAAAGCCATATTTGGTCTCTTTTTGACCAAAAATTACCCTTTTTAATCCATATTTCTTCTCTTTTCGACCAAAAATGACCTTTTTTTAAAAGCCATATTTGGTCTCTTTTCGACCAAAAATGACCTTTTTAAAAGCCATATTTGGTCTCTTTTCGACCAAAAATGACCTTTTTTAAAAGCCATATTTGGTCTCTTTTCGACCAAAAATGACCTTTTTAAAAGCCATATTTGGTCTCTTTTCGACCAAAAATGACCTTTTTTAAAAGCCATATTTGGTCTCTTTTCGACCAAAAATGACCTTTTTTAAAGCCATATTTGGTCTCTTTTCGACCAAAAATGACCTTTTTAAAGCCATATTTGGTCTCTTTTCGACCAAAAATGACCTTTTTAAAGCCATATTTGGTCTCTTTTCGACCAAAAATGACCTTTTTAAAAGCCATATTTGGTCTCTTTTCGACCAAAAATGACCTTTTTAAAGCCATATTTGGTCTCTTTTCGACCAAAAATGACCTTTTTAAAAGCCATATTTGGTCTCTTTTCGACCAAAAATGACCTTTTTTAAAGCCATATTTGGTCTCTTTTCGACAAAAAAAATTGACCTTTTTAAAAGCCATATTTGGTCTCTTTTCGACCAAAAATGACCTTTTTTAAAGCCATATTTGGTTTCTTTTCGACCAAAAATGACCTTTTTTAAAGCCATATTTGGTCTCTTTTCGACAAAAAAAAAATTGACCTTTTTAAAAGCCATATTTGCTCTCTTTTCGACCAAAAATGACCTTTTTTTTTACATCCAACAACAAATCCATATTTGGTCTCTTTTCGAACAAAAAAATAATCCTTTTTAAAGCCATATTTGGTCTCTATTCGACCAAAAATGACCTTTTTTAAAGCCACATTTGTTTGTATTTCAACCTCTTTTTGACAGAAAAAAAAGACCCTTTCATGCCAGATTTTGATAATGTTTGACAAGAAAAGTCACTTTTCAGCCCGATTTTGACCCTTTTTATCCATATTTTGTATCTTTTTGACAAGAAATAACCCTCCATCATGATTTCGACCCTCTTTTGTCAAGAAAGGACCTTTTTTTAGCCAGATTTTGACCTTTTTTAGTCATATTTCAACCTCTCTTTGACAAGAAAAGACCCTTTTTAGCCAGATTTTGACAATAGAAGTCACTTTTCAGCCAAACATTGACTAGTGTTGATAATTTCCATTTTCTTTTAAGTAAACCTTCCACGTTGGAAAAAACTTTCTAAAAAATAATTTAAGGGGAAAAAATCATAAACGTTACATTACGGCAAGCCTGTAAAAGCACGTTGAGCCCCTTAATGACGCTTTTTTTTTTCTTTGGAGAGGCCATTTAAGCATAAGCTTTTACCAGAATGTAAATGCACCTTGAAGTTCGAGTGTACTTACAGGGCTTTACCCCTCACCCCCCCAACCACCCACCACCACCCCTCCACCCCACCGACACTACAAACCACCTCACCACCTTCATCTTCTTTCCCGAGACCATTCTGTCAAGGGGACAACGAAGCCTATAAAGCTTACTGTCTCACCCCAGTCCGAAATGCGGAAACTTCGTAATCCGTTTAACCTTTTCCGGTGTTGCACGTGCGACCTCTAGCTTAAGAAAATTTTTTTTAAATATTCTCTTCTCGATCAATCTTTTAACGCCTCAAACTACGGAAAAAGTACTTTTCTCCTGTAAGATTTCTGGAAAAAAGAAACTTTTTACTCTATACGTTTCTTTTTAAATAATAAACGATTTTCGAACGTCCGATTCCGATCAATCATTCAATTTTCTTTATCTATAGAAGGCATCTTCCGTTCTTTCTTTTCGAGACAGGCGATACGCTTAACAAAAACATGATAAACCTTTTTTTCGTTCAACTTTTTGAGCTTTTTTACACAAAAATGTTTTAAAAGGATAGGAGATAAGACCTACACAATATACATATTACACTTTTTTCTTGTCGGAAAAGTCAAAATTTGGCTGAAAAGGGTCAAAATCTGGCTATAAAGGGTCTTTGCTTGTCAAAAAATGGCTGAAAAAGGGTTTTTGTTATGTACATAAGGGTTTTCCTTGTCAAAAAGGGCCAAAATATGGCTAAAAGGGAACTTTTCTTATCAAAAAAGGTTCAACATAAGGCTAAAAAGGGTCTTTTCTTGTCAAAAATGGGTCATAATCTAGCTGAAAGGGCTTTTATTATCAAAAAAGGTCAAAATATGGCTGAAAAAGGGTCTTTTTTTTATAATAAAAAAGGTTCAAAATCTGTGTAAAAAGGGTCTTTTCTTGTCAAAATCCAGCAGAAAAGCGCCTTTTCGTATCAAAAAACGTCAAAATCTGGCTAAAAAGGGTCTTTTCTTAACAAAATACCTAAAAGGTTCAAAATTAGGCTAAAAAGGGTCTTTTCTTGTCAAAAAGGGGTCAAAATCTAGCTGAAAGGGTTTTTATTACCTATCAAAAAAAAAAAGGTCAAAATATGTCTGAATAAAGGTCTTTTTTAATAGTAAAAAAAGGTTCAAAATCAGTGTAAGAAGGGTCTTTTGTTAAAAAGGGTCAAAATCTAGCTGAAAAGGGCCTTTTCTTATCAAAATATGTCAAAATCTGTCTAAAAAGGGTCTTTTCATATCAAAAAAGGTTCAAAATTATTCTAAAAAGGGTCTTTTCTGGTCAAAAAGGTCCAAATCTATCTAAAAAGTGTACCTACATTCTTGTCAAATAGGCCAAGCGGTCAAAATCTCAAAATCTGTCTGAAAAGGGTTTTTTCGTGTCAAAAAGGGTCAAAATTCAGCTGAAAAGGGCCTTTTCTTATCAACATACGTCAAAATATGCCTAAAGAGGGTCTTTTCATATCAAAATAGGTCCAAATCTAACAGAAAAGGGTCTTTTCTTTTCAAAAAGGGTCGAAATCTAACAGAAAAGGGTCTTTTCTTTTCAAAAAGGGTCAAAATCTAACAGAAAATGGTCTTCTTTTCAAAAAGGGTAAAAATCTAACAGAAAAGGGTCTTTTCTTGTCAAAAAGGGTCAAACTCTGTCTAAAAAGTCGTTAAAAAGGGTTAAAATCTGGCTTTAAAGGGTCTTTTCTATAAAAGGTTCAAAATTGGGCTAAAAATTGTCTTTTTTGTCGAAATAGAGTTGAAATCTGGCTAAGTTTTTTTTTTTCAAACAAATTCAGACCCAAAATTTTCATTTATGTTATGGCCCAAAATGTGGTTTTTGACTGATTTTAGGTCAAAAAATTCCAAACAATTTAATTTTTAAAAAAGATTGCCATTAAGGTAGTCTAATTGGATACATTTGCATACAACCGCAAGCCTCTAAAAATTAATTATGGAGCCGGGCTTAGAAAATTAGTTCCGTGAGTAAAAGCGGGGGGCGTTTTAGCAATTCCCAACCCGGCCATCTAGGTGAATGCCTAATTTTGATGCATTCCCGTGCTTGCATAATTCCCGACTGAGAGACATCTGCGCGTTTAAACGTTTTAAATGTTTCCCTTTTTTTCGATCCGAACTTAAGGTCAGTTAAAGGTTACAAAAGGGTCCAACGTCATAAATCAAACAGTAGGAGGTTTATTCAAGTTAAGGCTTTTAGTCGTTTATGTCTGCCGTTGACAGGGATCCCATTACAGTTCGGATTCGGAGAAGAAAAGAGAGGGAAAAAGGCGGTAATAACCCGATGGGAGATCAAAATAAGCAATTACGATTTTTAAAAACAAACATATGCTCTAATGTTATGGCGGATGGAATATAACGAGCGTTCAACTTCAAATAAGGGCCATTATTTCGGCCTTCTTTCGAAAAATGACACGCCATTAAAACTTTTTCATTGATGTCGTCTACTTTTTACGATAAATATTTTTCGAAAATTATACTTTCCATTTCTTCCATGCACGCTCTTAAATGCTCTTCACTTTCTACATTGATGTCATAACAACAACAACAAAAAAAAAAGTTTGGGTCGAAAAAGGATGCAAAGGGTCCCCCTTTGTTTAGGGTTGAAAAAAATGTTTTTATATTGCAAAACCGACCTCAGATTTGAGTTAATTACCCGAAAAAACCTGGCCTATAGATCCATCTATACCTGGCCTATAGATCCATCTATACCTGGCCTATAGATCCATCTATACCTGGCCTATAGATCCATCTATACCTGGCCTATAGATCCATCTATACCTGGCCTATAGATCCATCTATACCTGGCCTATAGATCCATCTATACCTGGCCTATAGATCCATCTATACCTGGCCTATAGATCCATCTATACCTGGCCTATAGATCCATCTATACCTGGCCTATAGATCCATCTATACCTGGCCTATAGATCCATCTATACCTGGCCTATAGATCCATCTATACCTGGCCTATAGATCCATCTATACCTGGCCTATAGATCCATCTATACCTGGCCTATAGATCCATCTATACCTGGCCTATAGATCCATCTATACCTGGCCTATAGATCCATCTATACCCGGCCTATAGATCCATCTATACCCGGCCTATAGATCCATCTATACCCGGCCTATAGATCCATCTATACCCGGCCTATAGATCCATCTATACCCGGCCTATAGATCCATCTATACCCTAAAAACAGTCAAAAACCACAATTTCTGCCATATCAAAAAATGACAATTTTGGGACAAAAAAGGATGCCAAGGGTCCTCCCTTGGTTGTGGCCGAAAAAAATGTTAACCTATCTTAAAATTGACTTCATATTCGTGTTACTGACCCTAAAAATAGTCAAAAACCAAAATTTGGGCCAAATCAAAAAATGACAATTTTGGGACAAAAATGTATGCCAAGGGTCCCCCCTTGGTTGTGGCCGAAAAAAAGGTTTTCATATCGTAAAATTGAATTCACATTTGTTTACTGACCCTAAAAACAGTCAAAAACCACAATTTGGGCCAAATCAAAAAATGGCAATTTTGGGGCAAAAATGTATGCCAAGGGTCCCCCCTTGGTTGTAGTCGAAAAAAAGGTTTTCATATCGTAAAATTGACTTCATATTCGTGTTACTGACCCTAAAAACAGTCAAAAACAAACGATTTGGGCCAAATTAAAAAATGAAAATTTTGGGTCATAAAAGGATGCCAAGGGTCCCCCCTTGGTTGTGGCCGAAAAAAATGTTAACCTATCGTAAAATTGACTTCATATTCGTGTTACTGACCCTAAAAACAGTCAAAAACAAAACGATTTGGGCCAAATTAAAAAATGAAAATTTTGGGTCATAAAAGGATGCAAGGGTCCCACCTTGGTTGTGGCCGAAAAAAATGTTAACCTATCGTAAAATTGACTTCATATTCGTGTTACTGACCCTAAAAACAGTCAAAAACCACAATTTGGGCCAAATCAAAAAATGGCAATTTTGGGGCAAAAAAGTATGCCAAGGGTCCCCCCTTGGTTGTAGTCGAAAAAAAGGTTTTCATATCGTAAAATTGAATTCACATTTGTGTTACTGACCCTTAAAACAGTCAAAAACCACAATTTGGGCCAAATCAAAAAATGAAAATTTTGTTACAAAAAGGATGCCAAGGGTCCCCCCTTGGTTTTAGTCGAAAAAATCTGTTAACATCCCAAAATTCAATTAATCAAATACTTCATTTAATATTTTTAATTCAATAAAAGGAACAGAAAAGTTTTCAATTTTATTCCGGGCCGATTTTCTAAAAGGAAAGGCGGAATGCTTTTAGCAAAGATTACGCCATTTTTCTGTTGTTAGGCTTCCCTTGACTTCGTTCCATTATTTTCCCCTTTTTTTTCTCCTTTATTCTTAGAGAGCCACGATTTTCAAGACAAGACAATCCCAACCTTCAAAATATTCCCAAGGGCTTAAATAAAAAAAATAAAAAAAAAACTTTTTATTTTAAAATAATGAAAATAACATAGTTGTCCGCGTGGCTTATTTTGAAAAAGATCGTATTGAAAAGGGCTCGAGTGTAATAGGTCCCTTTTCCCTTCCCTCGACCCTTTTCGGGGTTGGCGGGAGTCCAAAGCCGAAAGAAAACCACCCCCAGGCAATACAAGCACATTAGCCTCCAATGTTTACAACCAGGTAATTCTTCCTCCCCCTCCCCCTCCCCACCCCACCCACCACCTCCCCACCTTAGATTTCCCCTCACTATTCTATTTTTTCCCCTCTTTTCTTTATAATATTCCCTTTTAATTAACTCCCCCGTACCTTTCAGAGGCAATAAACAAGAAATGCGACAAGAGAAAATGAAAACAAGCGAGCAAAGGAAATTAAAGCGCGAATATTGCCCTGGAGAGACTTAAAACCCGAGGGCATACAATAAATTTACATGCGCACTACATCAGAAATTGTTCAAACTTTAAACTAGCATATCAACTTCTCAAACTCCATATTTGAAACTTTAAATCCGAAGTTTAATCAAGTTAAATAAATTTTTAAGATTTTTAAAGTTTAACATCGAAATCAAAGGTGGACAACGATTCCGAATGAATAATAAAATTTTCTTATTTTTTTATGAAATTTTCACTCTTTTAATAAGAAAAGACCCTCTATAGTCAGATTTTGACCTGATTGTAAAAGACCCTTTTTTGACAAGAAAAGACCCTTTTTAGCCTTATTTTGAACCTTTTGTAGAAAAGACCCCATTAAGCCAGATTTTAACCCTTTTTAACCAGGAAAGACCCTTTTCACTCTGATTTTGCACTACGTCCTTTTTAGCAGATTTTGCCCCTTTTTGACACATTTGTTCACTCTGATTTTGAACATTATTATTATTATTATTTATTTTTTTATTAAGAAAAGACCTTCTATAGCCAAATTCTGACCCTTTTTGACAAGAAAAGACACTTTTTAGCCAGTTTTTGACTCTCTTTTACAAGAAAAGACCCTTTTTAGCCTAATTTTGAACCTTTTGTAGAAAAGAGACCCCTTTAAGCCAGATTTTACCCCTTTTTAACGAGGAAAGACCCTTTTCACTCTGATTTTGACCTTTTTTCAATCCTTTTGTTTTTGTTTCTCTCTCTATTTATATTAGAAAAGCCCTATTAAGCTAGATTTTGACCAGTTTTGACAGAAAGACCCTTTTTAGCATAATTTTGAACGTTTTGTAGAAAAGACCTTTTGAGCCAGATTTTGAAACCAGTTTTAGCGAGGAAAGACCCTTTTACTCTGATTTTGAACCTTTCTTTTCAAATCTTTTTGCCAGTTTTATTATTATTAATTATTATTAGAAAAGGCCCTATTAAGCTAGATTTTGACCATTTTTGACAAGAAAAGACCCTTTTTAGCATAATTTTGAAAGTTTTGTAGAAAAGACCCTTTTAAGCCAGATTTTAACCCATTTTAACCAGGAAAGACCCTTTTCACTCTGATTTTGAACCTTTTTTCAATCCTTTTTGCCAGGGTTTTCTTTATATTATTACTATTATTATTATTATTATTATTATTAGTAGAAAAGGCCCTATTAAGCTAGATTTTGACTATTTTTGACAAGAAAAGACCCTTTTTTAGCATAATTTTGAAAGTTTTTGTAGAAAAGACCCTTTTAAGCCAGATTTTAACCCATTTTAACGAGGAAAGACCCTTTTCACTCTGATTTTGAACTTTTTTTTAGATCCTTTTTAGCCAGATTTTTACCCTTTGTGACAAAAAAACACTTTCGACCGTCCTGTATTTGAACATAACTATTATTTTTTAAAGAGAAAAGACCCTTTTTAGCCAAGTTTTGACAATTTTTAGCCAGATTATGACCCTATTGACAAGAAAAGACGATTTTTAGCCTAATTTTGAACCTATTTTGATAACTACCTTGTTAGCTAGGAATCATCGCCTTTTTTCACAAGAAAGACCCTATTATAGACTAGATCTTTGACCCTTTTTGATAAGGAAAGACCCTTTTTAGCTAGATTCGGACCCTTTTTTGCCAGATTTGGACCCTTTTGGACAAGAAAAGAATCTTACTCTGAATCTTAATTTTCTTTTTTTTAGAGGATTCGTTGATCAGAAAAGACCCTTTTTAGCTAGATTTTAACCTCTTTTTGATAAGAAAAGACCCTCTTCAGCTATATTTTGACCCTTTTTGACAAGAAAAGACTATTTTTAGTATGATTTGTCTGAGACGTTTCTTTGATTAATACAAAGACCTATGACTTTTTTTGTTACAAGGAATGACCCTTTCTAACCCAATTTTGAACGTTTTTTTGACAAGAAAAGACTTTGGGATATTTTGAACCTCTTTCGTTTTTTTGTTTTTCTTCACAAGAAAATACCCTTTTTATTTATCAAGATTTTGTATCTTTTTGACAAAAAGAGCACTTTTTAGCTTTTCCCATTTTCACAAGAAACTACTACCCACTTTCAACCCTCCCACCCTTTCTCCCATTACCTCGCCTTACCCCATTTCGACAGAACTACCTTCCCCTACCTTCCCTACCTGACCCTATCTTCCCCAGCTTCCCCCACCTTCCTACCCTACTTTCTCAATTCGGAGCTTTCCGATTTTAGACATCATTTTTTGTCCTTTAAAACAATAATTCGACATTTTAAGCCACTTTCGATCAAAAAATGTTCACCTGTTGATACCAGATCTTGAAAGAAATTGCCTTTTACGTGAGGGATCCGTGGCTGGTAAATGTTTTTTCTCCAACAACGAAGGTAAAACCTCCAACATTTGTCTTTGATAATGAGACCGTTTCGAAGGATCCTTTTTCGGGGCGAATAAAACGCGAATTTCGACGGTGACGAATGGCTCCGACTTTTAACTTTTTTTTCTCCCTCCTCCCTGATCCGAAAAACGAAATCGATCCGATTCTTTGTCGCTTTACCTCGTCCTAATTAAAGCCCCCTCACCCTTCACCATTGGTTGATCGCCCACGTTTTGCCCCTCAATAGCGATGACTTTTGAATGATTACGTGACATGTAAAAAAAAGCCAAAACAATGATCTTTAAAATAAAATTCCAACAAAAATTTCGTTTTTGAGAACAAAAGAAGGCAAAAATGAACGAAAAATTCGTATTCAGGGATAAAAGTCTGCCCTGAATGCATGAATAGAACGCATAATGTACGTTCATGAAATATTTTTTCGATACAATATTTAGAAAAATAGGAATAGAGGAAAAATAAAAAAACTCGTCTTTCGAATACAAAAACGAAGTGGAAACCTGTTGAAAAATGAACGAAATGAATTTTTAACATGGAGACATTTCGGCGGATCTGGCGAAAAAAAAATTCGACCCTCCGAAAAGGATGTAAAAGCGGAAGAATGATAACGGGCGAGGAAGAAGAGAGAGAGGGAATGAATATTATAGCGGCCTTTGGGAAATCAGTAGAGGAAAAGCGGGCTCCACCTCCATACCATAAAAACGACGCTTAATCTTCGCTTGTCTTCCTCAATTTGAACCCCTTAGGTCAACCGGGCCCTTTTTTAAAATATTAAAAAGAAAGGTTGACCTCAATTTGGGCTCAAATTGTCAATTTTTTTCTCGCCCCTTTAGGGGTAACAGGTGTTCCCGACAATGGGCTGATTCACATGAAACTTGATCCGAAACCCTTCTTTTCTCATTACACAAGTGTTGAGCCATGGAGGCTAAAGGACAATGAGAGCATTGAGAAGGGAATACAAAGCTCCGAACCTCCCCTAACATCCTTCCACGTTATTAATAAATTAGCGTACTCATTGTATTTTAGAACTATTCATTAACAAAAGGGGTTGACGCCCGCTCAATAGAACTGCTCAGTTTGGCCAGATTCAAAAATAACAATATGTTCATTGTATAGGTCAGCGTCTATGAAACGTTGATCCTTCCGTGGAGAGTCGGCCGTGTAGAGGCAACAGTTTTTGCCGTTGGGAGTAGTTGATTGTCGGCCGTGGAGAGTCGTCCACAGCGTAGGGTGTAGGCGTGGAGAGTCGTCGACAATGTAGGGCGTAGGCGTGGAGAGTCGTCGACAGTGTCAACCATGGAGAGTCGTCGACAGTGTCAACTATAGATAGTCGTCGACAGTGTCAACCATGGAGAGTCGTCGACAGTGTAGGGTGTAGGCGTGGAGAGTCATCGACAGTGTCGACCATGGAGAGTCTTCGACTGTGTCAACCATGCAGAGTCGTCGACAGTGTAGGATGTAGGCGTGGAGAGTCGTCGACAGTGTCAACTATAGAGAGTCGTCGACAGTGTCAACCATGGAGAGTCGTCGACAGTGTCAACTATAGAGAGTAGTCGACAGGGTCAACCATGAAGAGTCGTCGACAGTGTAGGGTGTAGGCGTGGAGAGTCGTCGACAGTGTCAACTATAGAGAGTCGTCGACAGTGTCAACCATGGAGAGTCGTCGACAGTGTATGGTGTAGGCGTGGAGAGTCATCGACAGTGTCAACCATGGAGAGTCGTCGACAGTGTATGGTGTAGGCGTGGAGAGTCATCGACAGTGTCAACCATGGAGAGTCGTCGACAGTGTAGGGGGTAGGCGTGGAGAGTCATCGACAGTGTCAACCATGGAGAGTCTTCGACTGTGTCAACCATGGAGAGTCTTCGACAGTGTCAACCATGGAGAGTCGTCGACAGTGTAGGGTGTTGGCGTGGAGAGTCATCGACTGTGTCAACCATGGAGAGTCGTCGACAGTGTAGGGTGTAGGCGTGGAGAGTCGTCGACAGTGTCAACCATGGAGAGTCGTCGTCAGTGTCAACCATGGAGAGTCGTCGACAGTGTCAACCATGGAGAGTCGTCGACAGTGTCAACCATGGAGAGTCGTCGACAGCGTCAACCATGGAGAGTCGGTCGACAGCGTCAAACCATGGAGAGTCGTCGACAGCGTCAACCATGGAGAGTCGTCGACAGTGTCAACCATGGAGAGTCGTCGACAGTGTCAACCATGGAGAGTCGTCGACAGTGTAGGGTTTAGGCGTGGAGAGTCATCGACAGTGTCAACCATGGAGAGTCGTCGACAGTGTCAACCATGGAGAGTCGTCGAGAGTGTAGGGCGCAGGCGTGGAGAGTCGTTGACAGTGTCAACCATGGATAGTCGTCGATAGTGTCGGCCGTGGAGAGTCCGATAGAGTCGACGTAGAGAATCGACAATATCGACAATGTACAGGTCAACTTTGGAGGGATTAAAAGGGTCTACAGCTCGTCAGAGGATTTGTTAACTGTAGTAGCATTGATGATGCTTTTTCTGTGAAATGACGAAAAAAGGGTTTAAAATATCCGTAAGTAAATAAAGGGATGAGGAAGGTTTGTTGATAGTTAAGGCCTCCCTTTAGGCCTGTCAACATGCAAAGTCAGGTAAACACACGTCCGAATTCAAAGGAACAAAAGGGGTTAATAATTACAAAGGAAAACGGGAGGGATGTAGCGTGAAGAAGGAGCCAATATGCATTCAGCAATCAACACGGGAGTCTTCCTAAGCCAATTTTGTAGGGCAATTACGGCGGCTAGAGGTGCGCGGCCGTGGAATCTTATCTGAGAACTTGATTCGTTTACATGTCAATTCGAGTCCAAGAGACAAAGAGGGCAACCCGTTCGGTCCCCCCGATGTTTTATCCAGATGCAGAGTCAATTGGCTTCCTCTCTCGCTATTGACCGGACGTGGCCTGATTGAAAATTTAATTCGATCACGCCCTCGGGGCAAAATAAAAAACCAACACACACAGAGGGACATTTTCTTCAGTGTTTTTTTGTTCTCCTTAAGCCAACATTGTTTATAAATCTATCAACAAATTTTTTGAAATATACCAATATCGCCTTTATCTTTAAAGGAAATAAAAACTGAAGTTTAGTGACTGAGAGGAGACAGAGACTGAGAGGGCGTAATAGTGGAGAGTCGTCGACAGTGTAGGGCGTAGGCGTGGAGAGTCGTCCACAGTGTCAATCATGGAGAGTCATCGACAGTGTAGGGCGTAATCGTGGAGAATCGTCGACAGTGTAGGGCGTAGGCGTGGAGAATCGTCGACAGTGTAGGGCGTAGGCGTGGAGAGTCGTCGACATTGTAGGGCGTAGGCGTGGAGAGTCGTCGACAGTGTAGGGCGTAGGCGTGGAGAGTCGTCGACAGTGTTAACCATGGAGAGTCGTCGACAGTGTCAACCATGGAGAGTCGTCGACAGTGTCAACTATAGATAGTCGTCGACAGTGTCAACCATGGAGAGTCGTCGACAGTGTAGGGTGTAGGCGTGGAGAGTCATCGACAGTGTCGACCATGGAGAGTCTTCGACTGTGTCAACCATGCAGAGTCGTCGACAGTGTAGGATGTAGGCGTGGAGAGTCGTCGACAGTGTCAACTATAGAGAGTCGTCGACAGTGTCAACCATGGAGAGTCGTCGACAGTGTCAACTATAGAGAGTAGTCGACAGGGTCAACCATGAAGAGTCCGTCGACAGTGTAGGTGTGTAGGCGTGGAGAGTACGTCGACAGTGTCAACTATAGAGAGTCGTCGACAGTGTCAACATGGAGAGTCGTCGACAGTGTATGGTGTAGGCGTGGAGAGTCATTCGACAAGTGTCACCATGGAGAGTCGTCGACAGTGTATGGTTGTAGAGACGGGAGAGTCCATCGACAGTGTCAACCATTGGAGAGTCGTCGACAGTGTAGGGGGTAGGCGTGGAGAGTCATCGACAGTGTCAACCATGGAGAGTCTTCGACTGTGTCAACCATGGAGAGTCTTCGACAGTGTCAACCATGGAGAGTCGTCGACAGTGTAGGGTGTAGGCGTGGAGAGTCATCGACAGTGTCAACCTTGGAGAGTCGTCGACAGTGTAGGTGTATGGCCGTGGAGAGTCGTCGACAGTGTCAACCATGGAGAGTCGTCGTCAGTGTCAACCATGGAGAGTCGTCGACAGTGTCAACCATGGAGAGTCGTCGACAGTGTCAACCATGGAGAGTCGTCGACAGCGTCAACCATGGAGAGTCGTCGACAGCGTCAACCATGGAGAGTCGTCGACAGTGTCAACCATGGAGAGTCGTCGACAGTGTCAACCATGGAGAGTCGTCGACAGTGTCAACCATGGAGAGTCGTCGACAGTGTAGGGTTTAGGCGTGGAGAGTCATCGACAGTGTCAACCATGGAGAGTCGTCGACAGTGTCAACCATGGAGAGTCGTCGAGAGTGTAGGGCGCAGGCGTGGAGAGTCGTTGACAGTGTCAACCATGGATAGTCGTCGATAGTGTCGGCCGTGGAGAGTCGATAGAGTCGACGGTAGAGAATCGACAATATCGACAATGTACAGTCAACTTTGGAGGGATAAAAGGGTCTACAGCTCGTCAGAGGATTTGTTAACTGTAGTAGCATTGATGATGCTTTTTCTGTGAAATGACGAAAAAAGGGTTTAAAAATTATCCGTAAGTAAATAAAGGGATGAGGAAGGGTTTGTTTGATAGTTAAGGCCTCCCTTTAGGCCTGTCAACATGCAAAGTCAGGGTAAACACACGTCCGAATTCAAAGGAACAAAAGGGGTTAATAATTACAAAGGAAAACGGGAAGGGATGTAGCGTGAAGAGGAAGCCAATATGCATTCAGCAATCAACACGGGAGTCTTCCTAAGCCAATTTTGTAGGGCAATTACGGCGGCTAGGGTGGGGGGCGGCCCGTGAATCTTATCTGAGAACTTGATTCGTTTACATGTCAATTCGAGTCCAAGAGACAAAGAGTGGCACCCGTCGGTCACCCCGATGTTTATCCAGATGACAGAGTCAATTGGCTCCTCTCTCGACTATTGACCGGTACGTGGTGGCCTGAGTGAAAATTGTATTCGATCACGTCCTCGGGGCCACGGCACAAATAAAAAAGCAACACACACAGAGGGACTATTTTCTCTCAGTGTTTTTTGTGTTCTCCTGTAAGCCAACATTGTTATTAAATCTATCAATCAAATTTTTTGTGAAATATACCAATATCGCGCTTTATCTTAAAGGAAATATAAACTGAAGTTTAGGTGACTGAGAGAGAGACAGAGACTGAACTGAGGGTGCGTAATAGTGGAGAGTCGTCGACAGTGTAGGCGCGTAGGCGTGTGAGAGTCGGTCCACAGTGTCAATCATGGGAGGAGTCATCGACAGTGTAGGGACCCACAGTAATACGTGGAGAATACGCGCGACAGTGCTAGGGCGTAGCGTGGAGAATCGTCGACAGTGTAGGGGCGTAGGCGTGGAGAGTCGTCGACCTTGTATGAGGCGTAGGCGTGCGAGAGTCGCTCTGACAGTGTAGGGCGTAGGCGTGGAGAGTCGTCGACAAGTGTATTGTTAACCATGGAGGAGTCGTCGACAGTGCAACCATGGAGAGTCGTCGACAGTTTAGTTTTAACCATGGAGAGTCGTCGACAGTGTCAACCATGGAGAGTCGTCGACAGTGTCAACGATGGAGAGTCGTCGACAGTGTCAACCACGGAGAGTCGTCGACAGTGTAGGGCGTCGGCGTTGAGAGTCGTCGACAGTGTCAACCATGGAGAGTCGTCGACAGTGTTAACCATGGAGAGTCTTCGACAGTGTTAACCATGTAGAGTCGTCGACAGTGTAGGGCGTAGGCGTGGAGGGTCGTCGACAGTGTAGGGCTTAGGTGTGGAGAGTCGTCGACAGTGTCAACCATGAGAGTCGCGCAGTGTTTCAACCATGGAGAGTCGTCGACAGTGTCAACCATGGAGAGTCGTCGACAGTGTCAACCATGGAGAGTCGTCGACAGTGTCAACCATGGAGAGTCGTCGACAGTGTTAACCATGGAGAGTCGTCGACAGTGTTAACCATGGAGAGTCGTCGACAGTGTAGCGCAGTGGCTGAGTGTCGTCGACGGTTTAGCGGCGTAGGCTGGAGAGTTGTCGACAGTGTAGGGCTTAGGTGTGGAGAGTCGTCGACATTGTAACCATGGAGAGTCGTCGACAGTGTTAACCATGGAGAGTCGTCGACAGTGTTAACCATGGAGAGTCGTCGACAGTGTAGGGCTTAGGCGTGGAGATTCGTCGACAGCGTAGGGCGTAGGCGTGGAGAGTCGTCGACAGTATAGGGCGTAGGCGTGGAGAGTCGTAAAATAATTAGACTCCCCTCGAAATGCAACAATATCCAAGCAAAGATGTTGGAAAAATCGATTTTTGGTTATAAACTGATAGTTGATCGTTGAAAGTCAAGGAAGGAATAGCGATAAGGGTAAGTTTTGGTCAGGTAAAGTTCGTACCTTCATAAATATGCTTAGCCGGAGCTTTGAATAACTTCCGTACCCTTCAACTCTCCTATTCTATATCCGCCTTCCCTTATCTACCCCGACTTAACATCCCCCTGAGTGGAGGGGCGGGGAGGGGGTCTAGGTAAAAAAAATAAGGGGAGTGGAAAATTGACATTAATTTTCATGTACACAAGTGTAAAACGTTTCATTCTCTCTCTTCTGTACGGTTTGATGCAAACTGCATTAGAGCATTAGCCCAGAGGGCGTCAAATGGAGCGAGTGGGCGGGTCAAATTTGCATTTAGCGCGGTTCATGTTCCCTTTCATGTGCCCTTTTCCCGACGCCCCCTCTAGGCCCCCTAAAATGTTTAAATTTTAAATTAAGTTACGTTTCAAATGTTTATTTTAAAACAGAGGGAGGTGATTTCAATTCGGCATTTTTCATCATAATTTCCGACTTCTTTATTCCGTCAACGTTCCCAGACGTCAATTGAGGCTCGTTTACAATAATTAAGATACTTCTCGCTAATATTATTAAAATTAAAATTCACATTGTGATACCTCGCAAATGAAATTCGCCGCTCTTCGCATTGCTCTCTCGAGAATCACAAATGCCTTTTAATTACACCCTCTTTAATGAATTAATTCTCCTAAATACGTTTAATTAGTGTCGAAATTTTAATCATTTTGTTTAAAAGATAACTCCCTGGCTCATTAGCTTTGAAACGAGACCGATGCATACTCAATAATAATTGAAAATCGTGACTTTTTATGAATTATATTTGAAAATCGAAGTTTTAAAAGCTTTTAAGACCAACCTGGACTCGTTAGGACCACGCATTCTACCGTAATAGCTCAAAAATAGGTTTAAAAACATGAATCTGAGGTCAATTTCACGATTCAATTACTTTTTTTTTTCTATAATACAAGGGGAAACCATTTGCATCTTTTTTCGATCAAAAATTTTCATTTTTCGATTTGGCCCAAAATGTGGTTTTTGAAGTTTTTTAGGGGGATAAACATGAATCTGAAGTCAATTTTTTAATATAAAAACAATTTTTTCTATAATTTTCTATATTCAGAATTATCAGAATATACTTTCAATTCGGTTAGAACGTTTGGAAAGAAGATAAAGTTTGATCTCTGTTGGGGTTGAACTTTTTGTTGTCCGGAAAAAAACTTTCAAGACATAAACGCGGGTTGTTCGCCTTCGCGACAAATTACCCACAATCCACTCAGTGTGATTCCGACTCGTGAAAACGGACGCACTTGGGGACTGGGCAGGTTAGAAAAAACATTCACCCGCCTTTTAGGGCTATTGCGAAGAGAGGACGTAATTGAGCACTTAGCTAACAGTGTGAAAAGGACCAATCCTAAAAAGCTTTTATTTCTTGTAAAATTCCAAGTTTTCTTTCTTTTTTCCGACCCTTCACCCGTTCGCCCTTTACAAGATAGTTGTTGATTAAAGGAACACTTCATTACACTTTGTTAATTGCTTTAAATCTCACCAAACAGCTTTGCCCTTTGCTTTAATTATCTCCCCCCTTCTATATCTTTTTTATCTTCGCTACCTTTTTTTTCCCTCCATCCTTATTTTTGTCTTTAATTAAATGTTGCCTCGGGGACTGATAGGTATTAACTAAATACGGTCCTTTTATTTTCAATTCCTTTTATGAAGCCTCTATTTTTAAAACAAAGAGGATAAAGTTGGGTTTTTTTGCATTTAAGTTGATGGCAGTGGCATTGATGACTCTTTCTCTCATAAAAAAACGACTGTGAGGAGTCGACGGTGGAGTGTCGAAATTGGAGGTTAAACTTTGGAGGTTCGACTTTGGTGGTTATACGATGGAGATTCGAGGGGGATGTTACATGGTGGAGATTCTAAGCTGGAGTTTCGATTTCGGAGGGTCTTCGGTGGAGGTTTGAGGTTAGAGGTAATACAATGGAGGTTAAACTTTGGAGGTTATACAATGAAGGTTAAACTATGGAGGTTATACAATGGATGTTCGAAGTTGGGGGTTGTACAGTAGAAATTATAGAATGGAGGTTAAACTTTAGAGGTTCAACCGTGGAGGTTATGATACGGAGGTTCGACCGTGGAGGTTATGCTATCGAGTTTCGACCTTCGAGGTTATGCTCTGGAGATTCGACGGCGGAGGTTATTTTATGGAGGTTCGACGGCGGAGGTCATTTTTATCGAGGTTCGACGGCGGAGGTAATTTTATGGATGTTCGACGGCGGAGGTCATTTTTATGGAGGTTTGACGGTGGAGGTCATTTTTATGGAGGTTCGACGGTGGAGGTCTTTTTATGGAGGTTCGACGGTGGAGGTCATTTTTATGGAGGTTCGACGGTGGAGGTCATTTTATGGAGGTTCGACGGTGGAGGTCATTTTTATGGAGGGTTCGACGGTGGAGGTCATTTTATGGAGGTTCGACGGTGGAGGTCATTTTATGGAGGTTCGACGGTGGAGGTCATTTTATGGAGGTTCGACGGTGGAGGTCATTTTATGGAGGTTCGACCGTGGAGGTCATTTTATGGAGGTTCGACGGTGGAGGTCATTTTATGGAGGTTCGACGGTTGAGGGTTACGGTGGAGGTTATGTTATTTTTTATAGAGGTTTGACGGTTGAGGGTTACGGTGGAGGTTAGACGGTGGAGGTCATTTTATGGAGGGTTGGCGGTGGAGGTCATTTTATGGAGGGTTGGCGGTGGAGGTCATTTTATGGAGGTTTGACGGTGGAGGTTATGCTATGGACGTTCGACAGTGGAGGTTATACAATGGAGGTTATACGGTGGAGGGTCGACGGTGGAGGTTGTACAATCTAAATTTGACGGTGGAGGTTATAAAATGGAGGTTACACGGTGTAGGTTACTCGGTGGAGGTTTTACGGTGGTTTTTACAACTTATTATAGGTATTATTAAAAAGGATATTGGTAAAGAACGATCCTACTTCTAACGTTCGACTTTCAACAATCTGAATCGATTCGAACCGCTTTTATGGTTTAAAAGCCATGACGAGTGATTGGCAAACAGAAAAGTATTGCGGGGTGCCCTCTAAGTGGCATCTCGGTTTCCCCCTTCTAAACATCGCTCCGTGAAGAGGAATGTCCGGCTAATGTGCTTCTGGATTTTCACTCCCCACCGCCCTTATGTATCACTTACCTTCACCCACGCGCCTCTCCAACCCGAAACATTTATATACGTTGAGTCCAACACATTTACATTCGCCTCGCCCCCATTTCCAACCTCCCCTCTAACACTATTATTTCCATAAATATCCCTTGTCATATAAATCACCTCCGTATGTATACATATATATAAATTTTCCGAGAGGCTCGGATATTTCACACCCTCAGTTTCCTCAAAATGTATTTTTAATGTGGAAAAATGAGAAACATCCGTTCTTATAATAAAACCGAAAGGTAAATTTCTAGGGGTTAAAAGTATGCTAAACCCGCACATCTTCTAGGTCTTACTCAATGGTATACTTCTACGCCTTAATTCATCTAAAGTACAACTTTGCGTCCTTTCCAGCGCTTTCAAAAATAATCCAATTTTAATTTTGAAAATTGATTTGTTTATGTTCTGGAAAAGTAAAATGCCTAACGAAGCCCTTTTTTTGGATTTTTCGTCCAAAAAGTGATATTGTTGGTCCAAAAATGGCTATTTTTCAAAAATTCAAGAAAGTATCAACGTAAAATTTATCTGGTAATATCATAGATTATAAAACATTTAATAAAATTAAAATATATCAAAAATTCGCGTCTAAAAGTGAAAAATAAGCAATCCATTCCACAGGATTCTTGGTCTATTGAGTGCCTTGTTCTGTGGTTTTGGTGTGGGATGTATTTTGAGGATGTTATCATCGAGTTAAGCTCCAGACTTATAAACTTTAGAGACGTATAAATAAAAAATGACTTTCTTTGGAGGTAGGAAACCACCTGGGATTTAATTGTGTTCTTCCCCTTGGGAGGGGCAAAGGACCAAATTAATTTATTGCGACTCATTTAGTTTAATCTTGGAGAAAAGAGGGGACGAATGAGAAATTCGAACCCTGATGGGAGACCGAAAAAAAAAGTCCTTTCCAGAATTTAACCTTTTATTGATTTCAGGAGAGTGTTCTGCGGCTTTGGGTATGGAAGAAGGCCGGATACCAGACACTGCGATATCCGCGAGTTCGTCCTACGAGACAAAATCAGTCGGACCGCAAAACGCAAGGTAAAGATTCGTTTTCTCGGCCCCCACGTATGAAAATCGATGCCTTGGGAGCAAATAAAAACGGGGTTATCTTATGTGTGTATAAAGGGAAAGGCACGCGTCACGTATGAAGCTTTTCTCCGGAAATCCCACGTCGCTCCTGAAGTAAAAATATGATAACAAAGGGCTTCTGAACGCCCGGGAGTGCGGAAGGGATAAGAACGACTGGAGAGGGTGCAAAAAGGCGTGCGAGTCGGTTAGAAACCGGGATCGTGTTCGTGTTTTCAGCCAAGCCGAAGGCGTAAGTCACTTTTCGTTAAAGCGTACGACGTTTTTTCCCCATTTTACTTTTTAGCTTTTTTCCAACATTTTTTCCTCTCTTCACTCATAAGTGATTTTTTTCTATACCCAAGCGAAAAAATCCTATCGATCTAGCAAGTATAAATATAGTAAAAAATGGTTTGTCTGAGGCTTAGGTAGGAGGATTCTTGAAAAAAGTGCAGACTGCAAATGTAAGAGAAAATATTGAACAAAGGCGATATTTAAAGCAAAGTCGTACTACGTTATTACAAATCATAGAGGGCCACTACCCTAACTGGGTACTCCTTAATTACCCCGCGGTACCCTTAATTACCCCGTGTTTCCGTTAATTAATCCACTGCGTCTCAACTACCCCCACAACTCCTCATATTACCCATCTGCTCATCATATTACCCCTCTACTCCAAAATTACCCCTTAATACCGCTCAACCAACAACTCATACCCCACAATGACCATCTAATAACTCTCAATGACCACCTAATACCCCACAATTACCACCGAATACTCCTCGATTACTATCCGCTATCCATCAATTACCACCTATTACCCATAAAAACCACCAATTACCCCTCTACTCCTCAACTACACCACTACTTCTCAATTAAACCCTAAGTAATCCTCAATTACCACCTAATACCCCTTAATTACCCTTCTACTCTTCAAATACCTACCCCACGACTTCTTAATTACCCCAGTTATACTCAATCACCTCCTAATACCTACCCGCAATTACCACCTATTAGCCCCCAATTACCCCTCTAATCCTCAATTACCCCAGTACTCACCAATTACCCCTTTACTCCTCAACTACCCCACTACTTCCTAATTACCCCCCAGTAATCCTCAATTACCACCTAATACCCCTCAATTACCCCTCTACTCCTCAACTACCCCACTAATTCTTAATTACCTCAGTTATCTTCCATTACCTCCTAATACATACCCGCAATTACCACCTAATAGCCCCCAATTCTAATAGCCACCTTCTAATCCTCAATTACCCCAATACTCACCGATTACCCCTCTCCTCCTCAACTACCCCACTACTTCATAATTACCCCCCCCCCAATAATCCTCAATTACCACCTAATACCCCTCAATTACCCCTCTACTCCTCAACTACCCCACTACTTCATAATTACCCTCCAATAATCATCAATTACCACCTGATACCCCTCAATTACCCCTCTACTCCTCGACTACCTCACTACTTCATAATTACCCCCATTAATCCTCAATTACCACCTAATACCCCTCAATTACCCCTCTACTCCTCAACTACCCCACTACTTCTTAATTACCTCAGTTATCTTCCATTACCTCCTAATACCTACCCGCGATTACCACCTAATAGCCCCCAATTACCCTTCTAATCCTCAATTACCCCAACACTCACCAATTACCCCTCTACTCCTCAACTACCCCACTACTTCCTAATTACCCTCAGTAATCCTTCAATACCCCTCAATTACCCCTCTACTCCTCAACTACCCCACTACTTCATAATTACCCTCCAATAATCATCAATTACCACCTGATACCCCTCAATTACCCCTCTACCCCTCGACTACCTCACTACTTCATAATTACCCCCATTAATCCTCAATTACCACCTAATACCCCTCAATTACCCCTCTACTCCTCAACTACACCACTACTTCTTAATTACCTCAGTTATCTTCCATTACCTCCTAATACCTACACGCAATTACCACCTAATAGCCCCCAATTACCCTTCTAATCCTCAAATAAACCAGTACTCACCAATTACCCCTCTACTCCTCAAATACCCCCCTACTTCCTAATTACCCTCAGTAATCCTCAAATACCCCTCAATTACCCCTCTAATCCTCAACTACCCCACTAATTCTTAATTACCCCAGTTATCCTCAATTACCACCTAATAGCCCCCAATTACCCCCCTAATCATCAATTACCCGTCCCCAATTACCCCTCTACTCCTCAACTACCCCACTACATTTTAATTACCTCAGTTATCTTCCATTACCTCCTAATACCTACCCGCAATTACCACCTAATAGCCCCCAATTACCCTTCTAATCCTCAAATAAACCAGTACTCACCAATTACCCCTCTACCCCTCAACTACCCCCCTACTTCCTAATTACCCTCAGTAATCCTCAAATACCAATCAATTACCCCTCTAATCCTCAACTACCCCACTAATTCTTATTTACCCCAGTTATCCTCAATTACCACCTAATAGCCCCCAATTACCCCTCTAATCATCAATTACCCGTCCCCAATTACCCCTCTACTCCTCAACTACCCCACTACTTCCTTATTACCTCAGTTATCTTCCATTACCTCCTAATACCTACCCGCAATTACCACCTAATAGCCCCCAATTACCCTTCTAATCCTCAAATAAACCAGTACTCACCAATTACCCCTCTACCCCTCCACTACCCCCCTACTTCCTAATTACCCTCAGTAATCCTCAAATACCCCTCAATTACCCCTCTAATCCTCAACTACCCCACTAATTCTTATTTACCCCAGTTATCCTCAATTACCACCTAATAGCCCCCAATTACCCCTCTAATCATCAATTACCCGCCCCCAATTACCCCTATAATCCTCAATTACCCGCCCCAAATTACCCCTCTAATCCTCAATTATCCCAATACTCATCAATTACCCCTATAATCCTCAAATAACCCAACACTCATCAATTACCCCCACTAAACCTTATTTACCCCCATGCCCACAATCACACCCACGCCCCTTAGTTACCCTAATATTTCTACCTCGAATCACCCAAATAAACCCTAAATGAGCCCCATACCACTCAAACCCATTTAATATACTTCAATTACTCTTATACCCCTCAATCACCCACATACCCCTCTATTACCCCGAACCCGGATAGTAGAACTTTCGAAACTTATTGTTCATCGCTGACAGCGTTAGTTTGGAGTAGGTAACACCATGAGATGGTTTAGAAACTGCATTCCTACTTGTAATTTTTACCACCAGATATGATTTCTGACACCAAAACCCAATGTAGGATGATTATCCGGGGTCCAAATCCAACTTTTACAGTTATTGCTGCTAAACCAAAAGCAAAGCTGATCATGATAATTTCTCTAAAATCAAGTTAGTATTCTTGTTTTGTAATTTATTGTTCAATCTTGCGACTTTTCGGCCCTAAAACGGTTTATACCCGACCGTGAAACTATCTCTATCAACGGGAGGGTAGTCCTTACTACAGTTAAAGCCTGAAGTTTAAATCACTTAGAAACTGTTTTGGAAACCCTTCGGGCCCTTCTCTCTGCTTTCAACGGGTTAAACTAACATTTTAGGACGCCAACTTTCCAAAGAGCCTTTTCACGCGCATTAAACTTCTTTATTGTTCGTCCAAGTTGGCCGTTAAAAAAAAAAATCGTTACTTTAAAATATCCAACAGGTTTTTTTTAGTTCTTTTGAGGTCCTTTTAAAAAGAGAGGGAAAAAACCCTCTTTTTCCTAGGGCTGAATTTGCATGGGGAAAAGGGGCCGAGTGAAATAGACGGTCTTTCATCTCTTTGACACTCGCGATTAGATCAATGTTTGAATATTAACGTTAATTAAAATGGAAAATGAGGCGGAAAAAATAGGATTTTATATCAAGCCAGATTCGAGATAGCTTTTGACACTTTTGCCCTCTTTTTGTGCGCGAAAGGTGTCCAAATGTTTATTACCTGAAACGTTTTAATTATCTAGGAATCCCTATTGAAAAGGATCCTTTGTTTTAATGGGAAACCTTTGATGTTTTCAATTTGGGTATCAATGGTAGAGTGTTAGAGCGTCGTGTGTCCGATGGCGTATAATGGGGAATGCGTACATTAAATGGGGTAATCGTAAGAAATAGAAGAAATAAGGAATAATGGGGATTGATAAGGAAAAGAGGGCTAACTAAGTATTAGCGGGGATAACTGAGGACCTGACATAAAGTAATATTGCTTTGGTGGGGGAAATTACCACCACTACCTTTCAATCACTTCCACTACCCCTTAATTACCCCCACTACCCATCGATCACCACCACTGCCCCCAACACCTCAATTACCATCAATATCACTTATTTACCCCCACTACCCCTAAATTACCCCAATACCTCTCAATAAACCAAATACCGCTCAATTACCCCCACTACCTCTAAATTTTCCCACCTACCCATCAATTTCCCTCAATACCGCTTAATTTCCCCCACTCACCCTCAATTTCCCCAATACCTCCCAATTTCCCTTAATAAAGCTCAATTACCCCCACTAATACCAAATTTCCCCTACTACCCCTCAATTACTCCCAATTCACCTCATTTCACCTAAATACCGCTCAATTACCCCTAACTACAACTCTACTTCTCTCATTACCCCTCAATTACCACCACTACTCCTCAATCACCCCCACTACCTCTCAATTACCCTCAATATCTCTCAATTACCCCCAATCCCCCAAATTACCCCACCTACCCTTCAATTTCCCTCAATACCGCCAAATTACCTCTACTACCCCTAAAAATCCCCCACTACCTATCAATTACCCTCAGTAAAGCTCAATTAACACCACTAACCTACCCCTCAATTATCCCCACTACCTCTCAATCACTCCCAATATTCCTCAATTGCCCTAAATTCCACTCCATTACCCCCTCTACTCCTAAATTTCCACGAATCCTCTGTAATTACCCTCAATACCGCTCAATTACCCATACTACCCCTCAATAGCCACCTAATACCGCTCAATTACCCCCAATACCCCTCAATAGCCACCTAATACCGCTCAATTACCCCCTCTACCCCTCAATCGCCACCTAATACCGCTCAATTACCCCCTCTACCCCTCAATCGCCACCTAATACCGCTCAATTACCCCCTCTACCCCTCAATCGCCACCTAATACCGCTCAATTACCCCCAATACCCCTCAATAGCCACCTAATACCGCTCAATTACCCCCACTACCCCTCAATAGCCACCTAATACCGCTCAATTCCCCCCTCTACCCCTCAATCGCCACCTAATACCGCTCAATTACCCCCACTACCCCTCAATAGCCACCTAATACCGCTCAATTACCCCCACTACCCCTCAATTGCCACCTAATACCGCACAATTACCCCCACTACCCCTCAATTGCCACCTAATACCGTATATAATAATCTTCTGACCGTCCCCTTTAGTAACCCAACATTCAAGCTGACACTCTCGGTTGTTCTCTTCCTCGGCTAGACGGTGAAGGATGAAAATGGCTGTTCTTTGCTCATATTCTTATTTTGATGTATACAATAAAGAAAAATTTAACCTTCCCTATAAAAAGAAGGGAAGAAAAACGTTTTAGGAAATTGTCACGGCCTGGATGTAAGGTTGAATTATATTAGGGAGACAAAGAAGGGTCTCCGAGGGCGAAAGAGAGTAACGAACTAGTTAATTATTCAATATTCAAGTGAGGGGTAAGGTTCGAAAATAAGCAGAGGGCGTTGCGGTGAGGTAGAAGAGGAGGAAAACAACAAGTGCCTTGAGGAATGCGCTCCCCCCATGTTTTACTGCATCCCTTCAACCTAAAACCTTCCCTTCTCCATCCGTTATAGTTCATATAGCTTTATGCTCCTCGTAACTCCCCGGCTTAAAATTCATAGAACGTACCCGTTTTTATGCCCTCGGCCCTTTCCCGAATTCAATTCATTTTTAGCCATTTATTATTGAGCAAAGTTTGAAATTTTTTTCTTTTGACGTTGATTGGTTGGGAATTGTATTACGGGGAATTTTCTTTGGTTTTCCATTTTCTGGTGCTTTGAAGAAGAAGAATCCAATTGAAAAATTTGATGATCTATGGCATCCGATGGAATTCCTTGGGATTGAAACGGGAAAGCTTTAAATTTCATAGTGAAATTTTGACGGTGAAGGGGCAGCAATTCCGCCCATGATTTGTATCAGAGTAATTGATAGCCAGGAGGTCCGAGATGTTTGGAATAGCTCACCGCATTGCACGGAGGCCTATGGGAAGGGGGAGGTGGGTGGGGGTAGGATCGTTTGTCCTGCATACCTGCATCTCATGCTGCATTATCGCCCGGGTTTTAATCA
Organism: Orius laevigatus; assembly: GCA_018703685.1. Lineage (NCBI taxonomy): Eukaryota > Metazoa > Arthropoda > Insecta > Hemiptera > Anthocoridae > Orius > Orius laevigatus. Next base: position 32,925 of record JAGWEN010001126.1, read on the forward strand.
AAGTAGACCGGTAGGGGGGTCGGGAGAACCCAACGGACAGTTTAGACCTTCCCTGGTAATACCACACACGCTATTTCATCCGAGTGTGCCTAATGCAGATTTCAAACAAAGCCGCTTTGTACCTCAAACAAACCGATCCTATCGGAAAATTTATAAAACCAGACATTTTCCATCTCAACCTTTCCCTGAAAATCGCGAAAAAGGTACGGCGGTATATATGGTGGAGGCGTTCGGATGTTTCCTTTAAATACCACATATGCGAATATATTAACTTCTAAATGGAGAAAGGGAGGGTTAAAAAGGGTGGTGTTTTACCTAATTCGGAACATATGGAGGATGGGGCGCAGTAGTGAATTAAACCGCAGCAACGAGAAACTCTCAGTAACAAGGTACCTTGTTCGGAAAGTCTTCCTTGTAATTACTAATTGCGAAAGGGGACGAGGTAGTTCGCAAAGGGGATATTTACAGCCCTTCCGGATCGACTAAAACGCTAAGGAACCCCGAAACTACTTTCTGGAGCTGCTTATTATGGTAACATCCTCTAAGATCGCTCCCAACACGTCTAACATCGAAAGGATCGATTCTACTACATCCTCCAGTCAACTCCCTCCTCTACCATCCCCAACTACATCTACCACTCCCCCACCAAAAATGTTCTTTGTTCCTTCCTTTGGCTCAGACTCCGACACGCTACCACTGGGCCACACTGCTTGTTAACTTGTAAACAAGGAAAAGACTAAAAAAATAAAGAAAAAATGCCCTTTATGCCCTGAGCGAAGTACCAGAACCGCTTTCTCGATTCAAGCCATTCTACCTGGTGAAACAAAAGTTCTAAATTCCAAGTTTCGTTTTATTCAAACAATCCTAGCTCGAGTTATCGCGTCGATATATATATTGTATGTGGAATCAGGTAAACGACTATCACAGAGTCAGGAGGTAAACGACTATCACAGAGTCAGGAGCAGCTATCGCTACTATCTAACTGATCCTCAGTGATTCACCCTGAGAGCAGAGAGAGAGAAGGACTGGGGGACTAGGGTGCCCGCCCCGATACGGACAGTCTTCTTTCTGCTCTCTCGAGGGACACTTGGCCTTGTAAAGCCAGAGAGCCTAGGGTGTCTCGCGTAGCGAATCGCGTGCGCCTTATTCTGAGATGGTTCATAGTTTGATGTTTATCATTAATTATCGTGTGTTCGAGGAGGGGGAGATACCCCCTCCAATATCAGAAGTGGGATTGTTATCCAGCCGTTTTCCAGAAGAACGTCCGGTGAGTCGTTTAGCTGATTCCACATATATATATCCCCAGGTTTGGATATCAGGAGATCGTCCTGATTACGAATATATAAGCCTCTAAGCCGAAAGCCGCCGTGAGGCCGACCCCAATAGCCTGCTTTCCTCCGGAAATCCGCTAAAAATTTAATAAGAAAAAAAAAACTTTTGTTTTCACCCCGTTTTTCCGATTGACCTAATTCGCTGGAAAGGAGTGATTTATCTAACGCTTCTAACAAAGGGGGCTGTTTGCCCCAGTGCGGAGCTGTTTTTAAGCACGTCCCGCCCCCCTCTTCAGGTATTATATCCACTCAGAAAATCCCCACAAAATTCGACGTTCATTTTTAAACATAAACATTTATATGTTTTAAAAAACGAGTTTATTAGTAAACAGATAATCTCGTTCGGGGGATTGGTCAGTTTACAATAACGAAACCTCCCCCAACTTTTGTCCTCAGGGATTAGAGATTATAGTTGTGTAAACCCTTTGATATTATGTCCATTCGAAGGGGTCTTTTAGAATATTATGGGGGAGGGAAACACGTATCGATCTTCCCTTTTATCCATAGCAAATGAACCCTTTTTTTCCTGTTATTTCCTCAACTTTATAAATAAATCCTGCACACTTTTTTCGCAAAATTGAATGTTTTTTCAAAGGAACGCATTATTATTCCTTTTGAGTTCTATATGAGTTTTACTTCTTTATTTTAAATTAAAATAATCGTTTCCAGGGGTCTTAAGGTCGATATTCCTTTGAATTTATTCATACATTTCGTCTTTTCGACGATCTAATTACCACTCCCCTTCTTTCTTCAAAGAAATCGAGGATTATTTGATGTTTTTTTAAGGTGGCAACTTTTTTTTTTGTTTATTAAAAATTGATTTTGATGGCGAACTTCAAAAGTAAAATCTTTGAAGACTCGATTAGGAAATAATCGATTTTTTTGAACACATCGATTTTGTGTTTTTGTTCTCAAAATATCGATTTGAATGATGTGACATTTAGCGGAAAAAGGGGTTGGGGGAGTCGTTAGGATGTCATTGGGCCTTTAGACCCTAAATGCCAACCTAATGACCCGGAGTGAAGAATCAACTAATTAATCTTTCAATTCGACACAAAAAACCGAATTCAACATAAAAATTGCAAAAAGATTTTAAATTTTAATAATCTTAATTTCTAATAAGGAGCTCTTTTTATACAAGATTTGAATGGCAAATTAGATGTTTTTGATATCTAATGATTCAACCTTTTTTCTTTCATTTATTCTGTATATTTTACTCATTAGCATGAAAATTCGGGATAAAAGGAAATTCAGTTAAATGATTTATGAGGTGGTATTTACATCTCAAGAAGGGCTAACCTGTTGCCTGCCTTGAGGCGAGGTCAATGTTATCCAGAAGTCAACAATGTGGCCTTTTTGTTAATATGATTCGTTTTGGGATGCTGCAAGTTTATTCAGATGATAAATTCTATGTGGGGTGATGTCCATTGCTGTGTATTCTGCTGGAAGGTAGTGGGGGAGTAAATGATGCAGTAGGGAGTTAGGGAGGTAGTGGGGATGTTAGGAGAGGTAGTGAGAAAGTTGGGGTAGCAGGGTTGTCCCTGTTAGTAGGGTCAGTAGATGGATTCCATTACTAGAGTGTAGTTTTTTAGGCTCCGGATGAGCTGCTGATAGTTAATATAGTCAGAATGCTGATGAAAAAGGTTTAGCGTTAATGGGGTAATGGGAACACTATCGCTATCGCTGGCTATTTATGTACGAACATCAAGGGGTCTTGCTCACGTGTGTCCCAATGGGTTCATAGTTACGCTACTGATGGTCAGATTACAAATTTAATTACCTCTTCCTTTGTATAAGCTTTTGACTATCGGATTAATAGAAAAGCGTTTTCCAGCGTTTGGGTTTTGAATATTGGGAGCCTTTTCCCTTTGATCACACGATTTGAAGTTAATTATGTCGAATGAGGGTTCGATGTGCATTGACCGTTTTGTCCCGTTTTGATCAAGGCCTTTCGCTAATGGTTCCGAGAAACGATCCCTTAACGTTGAAAAGCCTCAGATACACAAGATAAGTCTGTAATCAAGAAGCTCAATGGTGGAGGTTTGTAATTAAAGAGTATCAAATATAAGATTTTGGAATAAAATTTTAATTGGCTCGTTTTTTTTCTTCAAGTTTGAATTAGCAAGGGAGTGGTTGCCGAGTACAATGGCTAACGAATGCTTAAGGCGTCGTCGTAATGAGGGCCCGTTAATCAGCAACACTAGGCCCTTACGTGCTTAACACTTGACTCTCTGAGACTCGATGGAAGGATAACGACCTCGAATCTCGGACTAATTTCGAAAGAGAAAAAGAGTGTGAGTTTGAAATCTTGGACGGTTGAAAAGATCGCTCGGTGAGCACTGTCCTGTAATGTCCACTTGACTGGTCCCACATGCCTCGACGCTTTTCACAAAAACACTTCCCCTCCTTTTCCCGTTTTCGCACCCCATACGCTCGACTTCACGCTCCGTCGCTTTTCCCTGTCTCATTAAATTTATATCAAAGTTAACAATCCGCTGAAGTAGGTATTCTCATTGTTTTTTAACGCAAAATGAAAGAAAACGTTCGAAATGTGATATGAAGTAGGAACTCGCCGAAATTCGGGGATCTAGAGACCTCTCCACAAACATCAAAATGCTCTCTACCAATCCCAGTCATCACCTCCTCGATCCTCCCCTAACCTTATTTGCCATTTCGTGTTGGTTTTACACTCATTTTTGTACGTGTAGTTCGGCAGCCCTCCAGAGATTGGTCATGGGTGTGGAAGGCAATCCGTGGGACGTGTTGGGAGCGATTGTTTTGAAGATGATACCGCCATGAGTAGCAGTTGGAGGATTTGGTGGGAGGTGATGCGAGGGGGGAGTAGTTGGGCGGGATTTGGGAAATAAGTGGGGAGATTTGGGAAAGGAAATAGGGGTGTTAGGGGAGTTGGGGAAAGCAGTGGGTGATTGAGTTAGGGGATGTAGTGGGTGATTGGGGGGAGTTGGGGGAGGTAGTGGAGGATGAAGCTATAGGTGAGACTAATTAGGGGAGGTATTTGGGGCAGTTGAAACAGATAGTGAAGTAGTTAAGGGTGGGGGTGACAGTGAGGGGAAGTAGCTATGCTAGTTGGGCGGAGTTGGAGGGTGTTTTGGGGAGATATTGCGTGATTCGGGGGGTAGTGGGGAGTTAGTGAAGTTATTAGTTGAGAGTTTGAGGAATTAGGTGATGAAAGTTGGCAAGCTATTGGGTAAAGTTGGAGGTCTTGGTGGGAGGTGATGGTGGAGGAGGAGGTGGGCGGTGTTTGGGAAGGAAGTGGGGATAGTTGGGGGAGGAATAGGGGTGTTTGGGGAGTTAGGGTAGTTGAGGTAGTTGATGGTGCGGGTGATAGTAAGGAGAAGTAGCTATGCAGTTTGGGGGGAGTTGGGGGAGACAGTGGTGATTGGGGGAGTTGGGGGAAGTAGTGGGTGATTGAGGGAAGAGGGACTTATTGAAGTTATTAGTTGGGAAATCGGGGGAATTAGTTGATGGAAGTTGGCATGGTGGTATAGTTGGAGGGCTTGGTGGGAGGTGATGCGGTGCTGGGGGATGTTGGGTGGGAAGGAAGTGGGGAGAGCTGGGGGAGGAATAGGGGTGTTTGGGGTGTAGTGGGTGATTGGTGTGGGTTGGGGGAGGTAGTGGGGGAGTTGGTAAAGTTATTTTTCCGACTAATTAGGGGAGGTAGTTGTGGCAGTTGGAACAAGTAGTGGGGTAGTTTAGGGTGTGATAGTAAGGGGAAGTAGCTATGCTAGTTACGTTAATATTGGAGACATTTCCTTGGCATCCATTGAATACTGAAAGAATTTTCTTCCTCTCATGACGTCATTAATTCAACCACCGAGCATAATGCGCCAAAATTTAAGAGGATATCGATCCTCCTCTATATTTTACGCTCGTTGATTACTTTAGTTAATTGCAACATTGTTATTTCATTGCAAATAGTTAATTACCCGTGAACATACATTTTCCCTAAGGGGAGTAAAGGACCCCTTTTCTCGAATATTCTAATTGAAGTCGTATTTTCACTTTAAAACATGTAAATGTTGAAAATAAAGTTTCCGAATAATTGGAACGTGTGTTTTTCAAGCGTTTTTTGACAGGCGCGATCCATCAATGCTAACAAAGTGTGAACAGGGTCGATGTTTTCAACTTTTCAGGTATGGCTGTTCAATGGGAATTCAATTACGTAATTTCGGGGTCCCGAAGACGGCTTGGAGAAGTAAGAACGTCAAACGCAGAAATCCAAACTAATTACTCAAAGTCCTGGGCTCTAATTATGCTTTCGTCTCCGCCCTCTTTCTCTCAAGGGAGAGAATATGTAAAGGCATATTCATTTAAAGTTAGTGTTTAAAGTTCGTAGCCCGTCCAAGAAGCGTAAACTTCCTATATTGATATTAATGGCTTATTCGCACACCTAAACTTATATATTTTTGAATAAAATTTCTTTTACGAAGCCCTTTTCTGGAGGCTTATGAGCCTTGGAATATGAATGGAAATAGCGGGAAACCTAACATGACTTCTCCATCAACCCCACACATTCAAACTCCCCTACGGGTTTACCCTCCGTTGGATTTCCTGGACAATCAATACTTTAGCAACATGTTCTGTAATTCATCTGATATTTTGGAAAAAGTTGTTTAATTATGCAAGTTATTGGCAGTGTCGATACTAATTGAAAGGGCAAAGGGTGGTCCCTAAGGGGCATATATATGTAAATGTTATTACTCGGATAGCCGGGCTGACAAGGCGAATCAACCTTACACGCCCAATTTAGGCCCCCGGGTCGATCCTTACATATTCCCAAGCAAATTGAAATAATCGAGACGGTTATCGTTTTCGCGGTGAACTTCTTGAGAGGGTTATTAATGAGACAGGATGATAAAACTTGGTTCTTATCTGAGGAAGCTTCAACCCCCTGACGTCTTCCGGGTGTTTCCTAAGACCCTACTCGCTTTGCCTCGAATTAGGTGTCAATCAGAAGCCAACTTCATACGACAAATGGGAACTTAAATGTAGATTAGATCCCTCAAAGTTCCCTCAACATAAAAGGCTCTTTAACAGTCAAAACTTCACATCAACTTTTTTCAGTCATCGATGTTTTTTATGCTGGATGCATTAGCCTGAAAAT
>JAGWEN010001127.1:0-39255 GCA_018703685.1 Orius laevigatus
GCCAACCTCCCCCTCTTCACAACTTATCGCACAACCTCACTTATCCCACGAGTCTTCATAACGGAAGTATTTAAACTTTTGAGTCAAACGCCTTATACGGTAGCTCAATTATGACTAATAATTCATACCTGAAATCACTTTTCATACCTTGAAAGGTCAAAAAGTGTCTCTATCTACCGATGTGAGTCATAGAAGATCATACTGATAATCTTGTGATAACATTGATAACGTTCAGGTTAGGCAAACTTTTTAGCTATTTACGATTGGAATCATCCATGTCCCACCTCAAAACTGATTAAAGACCGAACTAGTTTTCCATTTAGTACATCAAATACAATTTATATAAAGGAATTTAAATTATTCTGGGAAAAATTTTAATATTCGATTCGTATTCACAAGAGGAAATGTTTTCTATTCTGTGTTTTTGTGCAGAATGAGTTCCGAATATTTTAACTTTTTATCTTTATCAAAAACGTTTTAATCTTTTATGCCATTTTTTCTTTGTATTTTCCTCCTAACTCATTGTTTTTCCATGAAATAAAACAGAAATTGAAAAATTGAGCCAATTTTTAAAAAAGATTGAAATTTTTGTTTAATTTTCTAAGGTGTTTTCTGGAGTTATGGATTATCCGGGAAAGCAGGTAATAACCCTAAATAAGCACCATCTTTGTACACCCTACCCTTAGGCTTTCTCATTATGGTTATTGAAGATTTTAGAAGGAATTTACGTTCACTTCAACGTTGAAAAAAGATAACAGATACAAGAATCGCGTCCTTTTTATAAATCTAATATCGAAATTCATATTTTATCTTAATTTAAAACGAGATTCCACTTGTATGATTTCTGTCAAAACCTCTACTCCAATCAAATGGCTTGATGACCCTCAAATTATAACCTCCCTAGTGTTACCAAATTCATAAATTCTTGATAATATCGTATTTGTTATAACTTATAGGTAATATTTAACCATTTCCGCTCATTTTCTAAGTGATCCCTTCAGTGGAAGTATTTATTTTTATTAAAAGAAAAAATTTTTCAGGCATATCGCTGCTGTTGATATCTTCAGTCTCCTGAAAAGTTCTAGTTCGGGAATTCGTCTCTCCTGTTGAATGAAATCGAATAAAATTTTGTTTGGAGTTCCAAAAAGTAGATAGCAAGATGATTTTGGACCAAAAGAAGGAGACCGAATTCATCCTGATTTAGCTAATACAGGATGGATTAGTGAAAAACCAGAACAAAAATATGTCCAAAAATACACCAGGAAAAATGGGCTAATACGGTTCACCTTTGATAAACTAAATAAGCTGATTCTGGGACCCTTATTTCACCCCTTCTTACTTTCTTATGAAATGTAGTAATCCCGAAAGAGGCTTGGCCCATTCTCGAGGCCTACTAACTTTTTCAATTCGCTCCTCTTTTAACCCCTCCCCTTCCATCTGCGGAACCGCTCGAAAAAGAAAGAAAAAAGTTCTTTTTTGCTTTGATTTCTTTTATCGCCTTCATAAAACGGAATGACAAAAGGTTCGTTTAATCCCGTTAACTTATTTCGATGGAAACGTGGAAAAATCCTTTTAATGACAAAGGTATGAAAGGGCGTTCGTCAACTTCCTTCTTCCATTAATTAACAGAAAAGTAAACAATCAAACTTGGAACTTTTCTCATATCTCCGTCACGTTTCGCCAATATTGCCTTTCCCCCATTGATCTCCCAACACTCCCCGACCCCTACTATGATTTATTAAAAGGGCCATCTATTTTCCATTTTCCCTATCGTCTCGATGGAGACTACGCATTACGCAATGGTCAACTGTCTAATCCAAGTCTGGCATTCATCCTCCCACGAAAAAAACCAACCAAATAAAATGCTCCCATCATATCAATTTAGTCAAATACAACTCAAACGTCAACAAAATTAATTGAACACAACGAACAACATATTATGTCAAGAACGAAAACTATCTCGATACTTTTCGAGAAGCACAAAAATGGAGATTTGGGTAGAAAAACACCGATTTTCACCACATACAAGGTAAATAAAATACAGGGTAGGTACTGCGCAAAGGTAGTCCAATTTGGCAAATGTGCAAGGTAGTCCAATTCAGCAAGGTAATCAGTCCAGTTTGGCAACTGCGCATGGTAGTCCAATTTGGCAAATATGCAAGGTAGTCCGATTCAGCAAGAAAGTCGGGGTAATTTGGCAACTGTGGAACGTAGTCCAATTCAGCAAGGTTGTCAGTCCAATTTGGCAACTGTGCAAGGTAGTCAGTCCAATTTGGCAACTGTGCAACGTAGTCTAATTCAGCAAGGTTGTCAGTCCAATTTGGCAACTGTGCAAGGTAGTGACTCCAATTTGGCAACTGTGCAAGGTAGTCCAATTTTACAACTGTGCAACGTAGTCCAATTCAGCAAGATAGTGAGCCCAATTTGGCAACTGTGCAAGGTAGTAAGTACAATCTGGCAAATGTGCAAGATAGTCCAATTGGGCAACTGCGCATAGTCCAATTTGGAAAATATGCAGGGTAGTCGAATTCAGCAAGATGGTGAGCCCAATTTGACAACTGTGCAAGGTAGTCCAATTTGACAACTGTGCAACGTAGTCTAATTCAGCAAGGTAGTGAGCCCAATTTGGCAACTGTGCAAGGTAGTCAGTCCAATTTGGCAACTGTGCAAGGTAGTCCAATTTTAAAACTGTGCAACGTAGTCCAATTCAGCAAGATAGTTAGCCCAATTTGGTAACTGTACAAGGTATTCAGTCCAATTTGGCAACTGTGCAAGGTAGTCCAATTTTACAACTGTGCAACGTAGTCCAATTCAGCAAGGTAGTGAGCCCAATCTGGCAACTGTGCAAGGTAGTCAGTCCAATTTGGCAAATGTGCAAGATAGTCCAATTGGGCAACTGCGCATAGTCCAATTTGGAAAATATGCAGGGTAGGTCGAATTCAGCAAGATGGTGAGCCAATTTGACAATCTGTGCAAGGTAGTCCACATTGACAACTGTGCAAAACGTAGTTCTAATTGTCAGCAAGGTATTGAGCCCATTTGGCAACTGTGCAAGGTAGTCGAGTCAATTTGTGCAACTGTGCAGGTAGTCCATTTTAAAACTGTGGCAACGGTAGTCCAATTCAGCAAGATAGTTAGCCCAATTTGGTAACTGTACAAGGTATTCAGTCCAATTTGGCAACTGTGCAAGGTAGTCCAATTTTACAACTGTGCAACGTAGTCCAATTCAGCAAGGTAGTGAGCCCAATCTGGCAACTGTGCAAGGTAGTCAGTCCAATTTGGCAAATGTGCAAGATAGTCCAATTGGGCAACTGCGCATAGTCCAATTTGGAAAATATGCAAGGTAGTCCAATTCAGCAAGATAGTGAGCCCAATTTGGCAACTGTGCAAGGTAGTCCAATTTGACAACTGTGCAACGTAGTCCAATTCAGCAAGGTAGTGAGCCCAATTTGGCAACTGTGCAAGGTAGTGAGCCCAATTTGGCAACTGTGCAAGGTAGTCAGTCCAATTTGGCAACTGTGCAAGGTAGTCCAATTGGGCAACTGCGTATAGTCCAATTTGGCAAATATGCAAGGTAGTCCAATTCAGCAAGAAAGTCGGTGTAATTTGGCAACTGTACAACGTAGTCCAATTCAGCAAGGTTGTCAGTCCAATTTGGCAAATGTGGAAGGTAGTCCAATTTGACAACTGTGCGACGTAGTCCAATTCAGCAAGGTAGTGAGCCCAATTTGGAAACTGTGCTTTAGGAGGTGAGGGCTAGGAAAGAGGCAGCGTTCCGATACTCCCAAAAATTGATATTTCGTCAGAAAACGACCAATCTTCAACAAATTTTTACCAATATACATATTCATAATAATATATCATGTTGACTTCAGTTTGCCAATTATCCAGTTCAATTTTGAGCGTCTACGCATAAAAAACAAATATCCATAAATCAAGATTGAATTAAATCAGTTAGCAATAATAGGCAATTGTATTCGATCGATATGACTTTTTATTCAGTTTACCCTTCTGGGAGAGAAAAAAGAGAGAGACCGAGAGGAACGAAGGGAGACGATATAAAGCCTCGCTAATTGTCAGGAAGCAATGTCACTGTTCATTCACTCGTTAGGCTACCCGATCCTATTCGCTTCTGTCAAGGATTTTTTTTATTAATTGTAACAAATGGTACCGTTTCAATAGGTAAAACCTAAATCCCTTTTATTTAAAGTTTAGGCGTCAAACAAAGAGCGATTTAAAAAACGCACTTTTGCAGTTTTTTCAGTTTTTCTTTATCAAATAATAACGTGGAGGGTGTGGTTCGCGTGTCGTTTTCTCCGGGCCTTACATTATAATGTAAAATATCTATTATTATTTCAATGCAATATATTTTTATTTATTGTTTCAGTTTTCGAGGAAAAATTTACTTAATATACAAGGTGGTTCGACTTAAGTATGTATAAAAATGGGTTAAAAGGCATACTAAACCGAGTAAAACCCTGTTTGCTCTTTATGATTTTTCCACTAAAAACACGTTTTTTCACATAAAATCGTCAATATCTCAAGTTCTGTTTATAATTTCAGATTTCCGGTGCCAGATTTGGAATCAGCGTTAAATTTTACGTTAGAAATGATAGTTTTTAACCATTCATGATAACCAGAAAGCCATTTTTTATGGCCTTAAAACGACAAAAATTGCTTTTTAACATGGTTTTTTTCAAAATTTCGCCAAAACTACAAATCAAACGCTCGAGATTTCCAGTTTTTTGTGAAAACTTCTTAATTTAAAGACCTTTTTAACCTCAAAAGAAAAAAATTGCCGAGCGATTTTACTTGGAGAGCTATTTAGCTTGAAATATCAAAAAACGTAATGTTTGAGCTTTTTGGTCATCATGAATGGTTAAAAACTATCACTTTTAACGTAAAATTTAACGCTGGTTTCAAATCTAGCACCAGAAATGAGAAATTATTAAGGGAACTTGAGATATTGAAGGTTTTATGTGAAAAAAAGTGTTTTTCACTTAAAAAAATCATAACTCAAAGACGGATTGAGATAGGAAAACCTCAGTTTAGCATGCCATTTAACACAATTTTTTTTTTTTTACATACTAAAAACCAAATGTACCAATATTTTCAATAAATGTGCTAAAAAATTCTCTTTCTAGTGTGGTTTTACCAGTTGATATTTTATTCTGACTCAATAAGTAGCCTAAGAAGCGGAAGGGAGTTGCCAAAGCCGATTCCCTTTGCGTAAACATTTAAAAGTTCCCTTTTGAATTTTGTTTACTCCACCCCCTTAATTTTAGAATCTTTAATTAGTTTAATGTACCAATAATAAAATTTGTTACATTAAATTATCCAAGTTGCAGTTTCTCAAAAAGCAGGGAATGACTTGAAAGTTGACCGCTGCCGTTCTATTTGAAAATTGTTTAATTTTTTCCTAAATTAAAAACTGTTAATATTCTTCGATAGTCGAGTGACATTTTAATTAAAATACGGCAGCAGTCGCCAACTTGCAACTGAAAAAAAGATTCAGAATAATGAAAGTTGACGTTTTAGAATGGATTTTATACAAGGTGAGGCGTTTTAATTATCAATTCGTGGCACATGAATAGCCACCCACATTCTCTTGAGCAATGTCAAAGACCGTGGATTTTGATCCCCAAACTAGAACACACTAAACGTCCTTTGCCCTCAACGTTCAAGGCGTTAAATGGCCCGAAAGTCTGTCGAAATATTGCGAAAAGATTTTACTTACAGTTTGATCGTTGTCGGAGGTAAATTGGTCGGGAGGTTGGTGAATCCGGCAGCGTTGCAGGTGACATGAGTCAAATCTTGGTCGCACACACATGGTGGAGGGCAAGTGTGGGCCAGGCTTGAGGCCACAAACATAAGTAGAGCTATCACCATCGTCTCAAAGCCATCTCCCATCACCCCCGCCAACTTCACTAAACCGACACCCCTAGAGAAAAAGAAGAGCAATTAAATTGATTTCTCAAATTTCATATATCGATAAAAAGAAATTGTATAGAGCGGAGAGGACAAGCACCTTTCTCCCTGAGCCACATCCCACTTTCACTAGATTATATTGCCCCCGGCTTAGCACATGTCGCCCTAAAACCAGATCAAAAAGAGGGCCAGAATTGTTCAACCTACCATTTTAGATTCCACCGGTTTCGAAGCACATGTCAAAATTTGAAAAACATTTTCGAATTTAAAAATTATCCAAAAAAAAATCAAGTCTGCTTAAATTGGCTATCCGAACGCTGACAGATAGAAAATTAGCATAATAAAATTTTGAAAATATTAAAATGACGAAATAACGAAAACGATTTTAAACTTGATGGGGGGAAGATGGTTGATGAGAATTTCGAGGTCCACTGAAACGCTTTTCCCGAAAGACGAGACGAAATTACGAACTCGGTCGGTTGAAATAAGCGGCGGTGCTGTTAGGAGAGAGGCTTCCGAACGACTGACTCCTCGACGGCGAGCCACGCCGGCCCAGTAAAGCATCTCCTCCCCCCAACGGGCCCACGGCAACACACTCTCACAAAAACAAACTTACACTCACACTCATAAAAAAAAAAAAGTCTTTTTACGATCATTTTTTTAAATATAATCATCAAGACTAAGACAAATTTTTATTGTTTCCTTCTTATGTCTTCACCGCATGAGTCTTCAGCCACTAAAGCTTGGAGGTAACCTCAGATCTGTAACTTGGTGGTTCTAGACCAAAAAGGTTTCGCCGTGAGGAAAAAAATGAATTTTTGAAAATTTGCAAAACATATATCGATTTTTATGTAAAATTGGACGAGAAATACAATGGAGTTAATTAAAAATAGTTACGACGTATATTTTTCGAGTTATCGCCAAAAAACAGGTTTTGGAACTAAGTAAACTACGACAGGAAAATATTTTTCGTCAAAAATAACATTATATTCGGACTCAGCACCCCAAAAAACATTTAGGTTTTAAATTTTGTCATGATTCAAGAGTAATGATTTTTCCACTAAAAACACGTTTTTTCACATAAAACCTTCAATATCTCAAGTTCCCTTAACAATTTAAAATTTCTGGTGCCAGATTTGGAATCAGCGTTAAATTTTACGTTAGAAATGATAGTTTTTAACCATTTATGATAACCATAGAGGCCTTTTTTATGGAAGAGAACAAAAAAAAATTATGAAACATTTTTTTTTTAATTTTGCAAAAACTACAAATAAAATGATAGAGATTCCATTTTTCTGTAAAAAAATTCTTCATTTAAAGACCTTTTTAACCTCGAAAGAAAAAATTGCCTGGCGTTTTTATTTGGGGAGCTATTTAGCCTGAAACTACAAAACCTAATTTTTGGGCTTTTTGGCCATCATGAATGGTTAAAACTATCATTTCTAACGTAAAATTTAACGCCGATTCCAAATCTGGTATCAGAAATTTGAAATTATAAAGGGAACATGAGATATTGAAGGTTTTAAAAGTGTACTAAAGGCCCCCGGTTTTCTTTGAAATTTTTTTCATTTTTTAGGTAGATTTCTTTCAGAAAATCTACCTATTGCAATGGGGGCAGTAGTCTCAGAATCAAAAATTTTTGTGATAGGTTTTCATTTCAGACCCCCTGGACCCCAAAACCACCCTCATCTCAAAAGTTTATATATATATATATGTATATATATATATATATATATATATATATATATATATATATATATATATATATATATATATATATATATATATATATATATATATATTCGCACGATAACTTGAGTAATTTTTACTTGACGACCATGAAATTCGGTATTTAGGGCTTTTAAGCTAATAGAATTTATGAGTTCGTTAACGGCTGAAATCGGACCAGCGGTTTTGGTACTTTACTTAGGGCCTAAACTAGGTATCTCCTAAGCCGTTCATCCAATCGCTTTCAAACTTAGAAGTGATGTTATGGGGATGCCTAAGAAAGATTTAAAGTTGGTTTGGATCAGCTGGGTGTAATAGATTTGAATCTAGGTAAAAAAGAAAATTTTTGAATTTTTACCGGGAAACAGATGATTTTTTATTTCTTCGAATTTTAGAAACTTCGAGATCTAACCATCTGAAAGAAATCTACCTCTTTAGTCCTGCTGCCGCGGGACTCATTTTTTTTTTAAATTAAATGGCGATCAAGTAGCGTGCTCCTCAAAAATATTTCGCTAGGAGAAAAAATAGAGTAATCTTATTCTCCGATTTGCTCCCAAACATATGAACCGATTTTCGATTTTTTGGTCTCGTTTTTTCTAATATTTTTTGAAGATACTTCTAATGAAGTCGAATTTGTTTTTTTAAAATTCATTCGAGAAATAAAATAAAAAATCTGGAAAAATATTCTTTTTGAGCACATTAGTAGTTCGGCATTTAAAAATCAACTAAATTAAAAAAAAAATTGTTAAAAAATTTTGAGTAGAATCGGAGATAATCGGAGAATACTAAAACCGGGGCCTTTAGTACACTCTTAAGTAAAGAAAAAAAACGTGTTTTTAGTGAAAAAATTACAACGATATTGAGCAAAAGGGGTTTTACTCAGTTTAGTAATCCAATTTTCTAATTTTTTTTTTGCCACTATCGAGAGAGAAAAGTTGGGAAGAAGAAGAAGAAGAAAATAAAAACAAAGGGAAAAAGAATAATTGTTTATCTGAACAAAATACCGGTTTCCGTAAGCAGTGATGGATGTCGCGATGCACACGATTTACCGGTGGGGGAACTCTCAATGCTTAAGGGCAAGTTGAGCCAGAGTCCTGATAGATCGTAGCTTCTCTTTCAATACCTTCGGGTCGTGCGGTAATGGTTCAGGGGCAAACGACATTCCCGACATTCCTAACCTGATATTTCGGTTTAAAATTAGAGCTCCTCCTTTTTTTTCTTTTTTACATTATTATTATTTATTATCTTCAAAAGAGGATTCGCTTAAAAAAGTTTCGAATGAAATGTTGATATTGGTCCAAAACTACGATAAGGTAGCACAATAAATGTGGGTGAGGCTTTTATTGGAGTTGGTTTAAAAAGGTCCCTTATTTTGAGGACAAGTTATGAAATTTGAATTTTATATAGACATGGAGACTTTAGGGCCTTGTTTTTGATTGTCGAAAGTAACACCCACTTCTGGGGGCAGCCTCTCGTTTTCGGAGCCGATGACATGACATCCGAACACCTGCTTGTCCAGGAGGGCCCTTAAAAGTGATTTCAAAAAGACCGGTTTTTCCCCTGTCAACTCAATCGACCAATATAAACAATATTACAAATGATATTGACCGTCTATTTAAAACCGTCAAAATATAAATTTGGAGAGAAAAAAAAAAAAAAAAGTTTACGAATTTTCGAAAATTGACACAAAAAAGTCATACTTCAAATATAGCAAATAATTAGGTAGATTTCTTTTAGGTAGATTTCTTTCAGAAAATCTACCTATTGCAATGGGGGCAGTAGTCTCAGAATCAAAAATTTTTGTGATAGGTTTTCATTTCAGACCCCCTGGACCCCAAAACCACCCTCATCTCAAAAGTTTATATATATATATATATATGTATATATATATATATATATTCGCACGATAACTTGAGTAATTTTTACTTGACGACCATGAAATTCGGTATTTAGGGCTTTTAAACTAATAGAATTTATGAGTTCGTTAACGGCTGAAATCGGACCAGCGGTTTTGGTACTTTACTTAGGGCCTAAACTAGGTATCTCCTAAACCGTTCATTCAATCGCTTTCAAACTTAAAAGTGATGTTATGGGGATGGCTAAGAAAGATTTAAAGTTGGTTTGGATCAGCTGGGTGCAATAGAGTTCTAGATTAAGGTAAAAAAGAAAATTTTTGAATTTTTACCAGGAAACAGATGATTTTTTTTCTTTCTTCGAATTATAGAAAGTTCTAGATCTAACCATCTGAAAGAAATCTACCTCTTTAGTCCTGCTGCCGCGGGACTCATTTTAAACAGACGATATAGATGCCATAGTTTCGAAGACATTTTGTTCAATCAGGTAGGTTTTTCTTTAGACTTGTTTAGAGCAAGAATTCTTATGTTTGCGGGGCGGAACGCTGCCTCGTTCCTAGATAAATTATTTATATTTTTGTCCATCAGGAATCCTAAATAAAATGCCTAGGCAATTCCCTCATGTAAAGCACAGGAAGGTTGCCATCTTTTCACGCAACGAAGTGAGGGAATGAAGGTTAATCATTTTACGAAGTCTGCATTTCTTCAATTAAAAACCTAAACATTTTTTTTTCTAAATTATTTTTTGAGTCGATTTTTGACATTTAAGGAGTAGTATGAGGGTTTTATTATCAAACATTTTCTATAGCCCTTTAACTAAGCTTTCAAACGGTGTGTTTATCGCGTAAATCGGTTTAGAATTGACGAAGTTATGGAAGTTTTAAGTCCCCTTGTTTTAAATGGAACGTTGATATTGCCAATTTTTGTTGATTCTGGCCCAAAATCACCCCAAAAAAATGTTTTTTATCTTCACAAAAATATTGATATCTATAGGTTTTTAGATTGTGATTTCAAATACGACTTTTTTTTTTCTTTCTTTTTTTTTCGATTTTTAAAAATTTGTAATTTCCGTCCTAAATGACTGGCAAGTATCATTTAAATTGGTAAGTTTTCTTATTAATCTTATAGATTTGAAAGTGAAATCTCCCATGAAAGTGTTGACTGTCCTCCCATCTACCGAGGAAACCGTATACTATCGGATCGGTGGATCTCCCCCCGTGGTCCAAAAAAAAAATTCACGTTAATGAAGACAATTTTATGAAAAAATTAACGAAAGGCAAAATTAACAAATTAAAGCCAATTATTCGTCAAAAAAACTCGTCATAATTAATATTTAGAGAGCGAATTTATCATCAAAAACTTCAAAATCAGGGTTTTAAAAGCCAAATTTTCGTCAAAAACCTTAAAATCAAAATTTACAAAGCCAAATGTTTCCTCAAAAACCTCAAATTTTAAGGTTTTAAAAGACATGTTTCGTCAAAAACCTCAAAATCAACGTTTTAAGGCTCTCTCTCATCAAAAACCTCAAAATCGACGTTTTATAAAGCCAAATTTTCGTCAAAAATCCTCAAAATCAACGTTTTAAGAGATAATTTTCCTTTGAAAAACCTCAAAATCAAAGTTTTAAGGCTCTCCTTCGTCAAAACCCTTATAATTTACATTATTTAAGAACCAATCTTTCATCAAAAACCTCAAAATCAACGTTTTATAAAGCCAAATTTTCGTTAAAAATCCTCAAAATCAACGTTTTAAGAGATAATTTTCGTTTGAAAAACCTCAAAATCAACGTTTTAGGAGACAATTTTTCGTCAAAAACCTCAAAATCGACGTTTTAACTGTTTTTAGGCTCTCTTTCGTCAAAAACCTTAAAAATTTACATTATTTGAGAACCAATCTTTCATCAAAAACCTCAAAATCAACGTTTTATAAAGCCAAATTTTCGTTAAAAATCCTCAAAATCAACGTTTTAAGAGATAATTTTCCTTTGAAAAACCTCAAAGTCAACATTTTAAGAGACAACTTTTCGTCAAAAACCTCAAAATCGACGTTTTAACTGTTTTTAGGCTCTCTTTCGTCAAAAACCTTAAAATTTACATAATTTGAGATCCAAATCCACCTCTGTATTTAACCCAATTTTGACATTTATCCCTCAACTATGACGTCCATTTCAATTTGAAAATCCCGCCAAGTTGAAGAACCGCAGCCACACAAATCAAAAACGTCGAAAATCTCCCACAAAACTCCCATCCCTTATAAAACAAACCCTTCTCAACACTCCCCTTTCGATTTTATCTCCCTTTTAACACTTTCCCCATCATTTTCCGACTTTTTTTTCCCACGGACATTCCGAAATTTCGAAATAAAAGACCACGTTCTCCTCATTTCGAGAGAGGGACAGACGTTAACCTTCTTCTTGTGGTTACCACTACATTCGCTGTTGTCAGTTCCCTTCAGTCTGACAAATATTTCGGCCCATTTTTCTTCCAATTCCCAGAATTTGTTCAACTAACGGATTCGCACGCAAGGTATTCTTTCATTTCAATCTCAACAATTCCCCCTCACATTCTCACAATTTTTAAAAAAAATTTGTATTTATTTTTCTATTCATTTCTAACCCAAGTTTCTCGACAATCGGACCTTTTCCCTTCTTTCTTTTCAATTTCCTTCAAATTCTAATTCCTAGGAATCTTTCGCATTCGCCAATTCGGGCCCAACTTTTCAACTCGATTCCGCCCTTTCTTTTCAACTATTTAGTTCGATTCATTCTAATTTTTCATCATTTTTAAATAACTAAAATGCCCGGATTACATCAGATATTGGCCAAGTTTTTCTTTTTTGAAAAATTTAATTTTTTATAATTGACTTCATGGCTATGAAATCTTAATTTGAGCGGATTAAGATAATCGGGCGTGAAAGCTCTAATGTCAGTTTTATTTTAAAATCAAACATATGAGAACTTTTATGCTGGAAGTGAATAGTCAAGTCGTTCTTTTGGTCATCCTCGGGGTTCTTGCTGCCAAGTCTGCTAATTTTTGAGGTAAAATTCGATTTTTTGGCTGGGGAAACGTTTTGAAGTTCTTTCTTTTGACAGTTTTTGGTTGATAGCATGTGACGAATCTGATTTTTGAACTTTTTCTGCAATATCTTTGGTTTTAATGCAGATTTTTACATGGAGCAAAAAAGGTTGTGCAGCTTTTAAATGGGAAAATGTGTGGTAATTTTTTCAAATTTTTCGCCCAATAAATTTGTTGATGGGAGCTATTTGAAGTTCTCAGTAAGTTACTTAATAGATCATATTTGATTCGAATTAAAGTGGTAGAATGCTCTCTAAAAATGGTCATTTTTGCACTTTTTAAGGGTATTTTCTTGCTGGCAAGTCTTCTAATTCTTGAGGTAAAGTTAACTTTTTTGGCTGGTGAAAGATTTTGAAGGATTCTTTCTCATTTTTGGCAGTTTTTGGTTGATAGCATGTGAGAAATCTGATTTTTGAACTTTTTCTGCAATATCTTTGGTTTTAATGCAGATTTTTACATGGAGCAAAAAAGGTTGTGCAGCTTTTAAATGTGAAAATGTGTGGTAATTTTTTCAAATTTTTTGCCCAATAAATCTGTTGATGAGGGCTATTTGAAGTTCTCAGTAGGTTACTTTATAGATCATATTTGAATAGAATGGTCATTTTTTGCACTTTATAAGGGTATTTTCGCGCTGGCAAGCCTTCTAATTCTTGAGGTAAAATTCGATTTTTTGGCTGGGGAAACGTTTTGAAGTTCTTTCTTTTGACAGTTTTTGGTTGATAGCATGTGAGAAATCTGATTTTTGAACTTTTTCTGCAATATCTTTGGTTCTAATGCAGATTTTTACATGCAGCAAAAAAAGTTTTGCAGCTTTTAAATGTGAAAATGTGTGGTAATTTTTTCAAATTTTTTGCCCAATAAATCTGTTGATGAGAGCTATTTGAAGTTCTCAGTAGGTTACTTTATAGATCATATTTGAAATAGAATGGTCATTTTTTGCACTTTTTAAGGGTATTTTCTTGCTGGCAAGTACTAATTCTTGTGGTAAAATTGACTTTTTTGGCTGGGGAAACGTTTTGAAGTTCTTTCTTTTGACAGTTTTTGGTTGATAGCATGTGAGAAATCATTTTTGAACCTTTTCTGCAATATCTTTGGTTCTAATGCAGATTTTTACATGGAGCAAATAATGTTTTGCAGCTTTTAAATGTGAAAATGTGTGGTAATTTTTTCAAATTTTGTCGCACGATTGATGGGAGCTATTTGAAGTTCTCAGTAAGTTACTTAATGGATCATATTTTATTCGAATTAAAGTGAATGCCCTTAAAAAATGGTCATTTTTTGCACTTTTTAAGGGTATTTTCGCTCATGGAAATTTTTTTATATTAAAACTAACTTCAGATTCGTGTTCCTTACCCCGAAAAACATGGAAAAATCATATTTTTGTCTCAAATTTCCGATATAAAAATTCCTTTTTTAGGGCGTCGTGGTAGACATACTTAGGCGTTAATCCCAAACATTCAATGGGGTCCAGTTCAAGGCGGGAGGTCCCCAAATTGAACATTTTTCCACAAAAACGACTTCAGAATCGTGTTTCTCACCCTGAAAAACGTCGAAAAACATATTTTGGGCGAAATCTAAAAATAAAAAAATTTCTGGTCAAAAGATGCATTATAACCGTTTTCAACCCGAAATTTTATTTATTTTTTAACTTCGCCCAAAATATGTTTTCCAACGTTTTTTAGGTTGAGGAACACCCTGAAGTCGTTTTTGTGTAAAAAAAATTTTCTTAATTCCAAATTTCAAAGTTCTTGAAAAGGAATTTGTTTATTTTATTGGCTTATCAGTCTAGACTTTTTTAAAGTTTTGCTTATGAAAGCCATTTTAGAGCAGCTTTTGTCTATTTATGCGTCTGTCTATATTTGAACACAGCAGGAGGTATTTTTTGTTTTGTTTTAGTCTTCTTTTTTACTTTCCTGAAGGAAATCGAAAGGAAAAAAAGGTTGTTAGGCAACTTTAAGCTTTATTTTTGTTGAAAAAAGTTACGAGATTCAAAAAATTTTGGTCGAGTGGACACTCCTACTCAAAATCATTACTTTCTTTGCATTTAAACCTTTTGTTGTTTGTTTCAGATGAAAATAATCGTGCGAATACCAGCAGAGTCTGTACCAAACGTGATGGGCCCTGGTGGCTCGGTTATGAAGCAGCTTCAAGGTATGAGCGAAACGAAAATGAAACTGCGAACCGAAGATGATGGTTTCGCCATTTGCTACATACACGGGCAAAGAGAAAACGCCGAGTTGGCCGAAAAGATGATACTGGATATCATAGCAAACAAGTCTCCGTTGCTAAAAGGGAAGAAAGAGAGCGACACCAATGATAAGGAGAACGATTCCCGCTACGAAAGGTTCTCCGAAACCATAAACGACACCATGATTCAAGTATACGTGTCAAGTATCGCCAACCCTTCGCATTTTTGGCTCCAGCTTATAACTCCGAAAGCCTGCGCCCTTGAACATTTGGTCGATGATATGACCGAATTCTATTCGCAGGACGAAAACAAAAGACAGTATGCCTTGGCTAAGGTAACGATCGGCCAGATTGTTGCTACAAAGTTGCCGACCGATGAAAAATGGTGTAGGGCGGAAGTGTTCGGAATACGTGGGAAAGCCAAAGATCAACATCCTGATACGACGATCGATCTCTTTTGTGTCGACTATGGCGATTCTTCGTACCATACGCTTAAAAACGTGTATGAGATCAAGCCGGAGTTTTTGAATCTGAGATTTCAAGCTATAGAAGCAACCATGAGTGATATCGTGCCTAAGAATGGGAGCGAATGGTCTGAAGAGAGTAGGATGGCTTTTGAAAACATGGTCTTTACTGGAGAATGGAAAGTAATGCTTGCGCAGGTCGTCGATTATAAGAAAAAAGCGAAATCGAGCAGACGGGGTACTGCTCCTCTTCCATGTGTCCGCCTCTACGACCCCGAAGGGCCCCAAGGGATCGACATCTCGCAGAAACTCATCAAACTCGGATTAGCCGCTCCAGCTCCGCAAGATTCCGCTGTCTCTCAGGATAAAAATGAAAATCCACCCGTCAACGGAGAGAAAAAAGATTCCAAAAAGAAAAAAGGTAACAACTCGAAACCTCCTCCGAAAAGTGCCGATCCCACCAAAAAAGACGAAACCGGAAAAGAAAACGGGATCATGAGGGATCAGAAAAAAGGGGCCGCTGCCACCAGCAAACCAAGGAAAGAAAAATTATAAGCAACAGATCACCTTGTGTTTCCAAGATTGTGATGTTAATATTAGAGTGGTTTATTTATATTGATGAATAATTTAAATAAAAATTAATAGTCAACTTGAAATCAAGTTTCTATTTGATAAATCTTTATTTTTTTCATCATTTACTGTGCGATTGTTACAAATGGCTGCTGGTAGATTAAATTCGCTTGTCCAAATTAAATTTTTTTTTCTGCCATCCTTGCTTTTTTTTCTGCTTTTCATAGTATGGAGACTAGATTGAGACCTTTCACCAGTAGCCGATTTCTGAAAAACAGTTTCAACTACCAATATCCTTACCATTTAGCAATTTTTTGTGTAAAAGAAAGACATTTACTTACATTTTCGTTCATGATCATTGTTTTATTTTCAAATAATTGTCAAAAAAAAGTTCAAAAGAGCACTTTTTCACGAATCAATACCATCTAGGCATTTGAAAGCCTGTAACAACGTCCTTTTTTCTTTCTTTATATATATATATAAATATAAATATATGGTTAGGGATGATATATATATATATATATATATATATTATATATATATATATCGTAACAAAAAATATAAAAATCAAAAATTAAGATAGGACATTATTAGAGGCACCCAATTGTTTAGGAGTCTTTCTGGAGTAATTTCAATTTTAATAACTGCCCTTATTTAATTATTTTTCATTCGCCTCGATGGTATTCAGGTTTTGTGCAAAATTGCTTTTGATTTTCCAAAAATTACATTTATCCATGCTTTTTGATTTAAAAAATGTCTAGTCTAATTTGATTTTTTAGTAATTTTTGTTTCTTAAGATCTCTTAGGTAATTCAATGATCCAAAATTTAAAATTCGCTAAAAGTAGCGGATTTCTTAAGGAAGGAAGCTCCTGGTCCTTCATTTTTTACTTTTGTTTCATTTTAAAAGGGATTAACTGTGATTAACAACATTTTATAAAAACGACTTATTACCCAATTATACATCTTTGTGCCGATTTTGAGCTGATTTCGCACAATCCTGAGGGGTGGATGGATTTTCACATTCTGTTTCTCATCTTACAAGACATCCTGTGCCAATTGACCCTTGTTTCATTTTAGGCTCATAGCAATCCTCAAAGCACCCTGATCCTAGAGCTTCCATCACACCGACCACAATAGCTTCTTTTCCTTTGGAAATCCGCAAAAAATCATAAAACTTTTTTTTCTTAATTTATATGATCAACATGCCTTCACTGTTTTATTTTATTCAGTTATAATTAATGTTTCTTTTTAGTTTTATTATGGTGTCTTTGATTCATGTTGCAGGTAGATTTATTTTTCTTCATCTTTTTTTTTAGAATTTGATTTTTTTGGTTCTATTTCCTGAAAAATGGCCCTGAAACCATCATAAATCGGTTTTCTGAAAAGTTGGCATTTTTGAGTTGTAACAGTGTTGTTACCTTCTAAGGGCTCTTCTGTGCATCTCCATATAGATTCTGGAATCCATAAGGTTCAAATCTTGGTCTTAAAACCTGCCGGAAACTATACAGGGTTAAAAAAAATTCGTTTTCAAGTTGAAAAATTATTTTATTTTGAGTAATCCCATATTAGGACCCAAAAACGTCGTACTTTGATTTCAGCAACAAATCTTAAATTTCAAAGGATCTAGAAAAACAATCTAATAATCACCTGCTTCTTCTAAAAAAACAATGGGAGCACTTTAGTCCTCTTTTCCAGTTTATCATGATAAAATTTCATGTTGAAAATGGCTTGAAATTCAAATTGGGACAGGTGCAGCCTTGACTCCCATTGTAATTTGTGTTTTGCTGCTGCCTGTAAATTGTGCGAAAACAGCGCTTTTCTTTTTTAAAAAAATTTGCTCAGACTTAAGGGCAAACTTAAAATTTTGAAATGAATTAGAAGGAAAATTGTGATATTCCCTCTAATTTTCAACCTTAAAATGAAGATTCCCCTCCGCAACTTATTTTCTTGACTGCTCTAGCGGTGCTTCGCTGAAACCGTCCTGGGACCATTTTATAAATTAAATTACATCGTAAGGAAAATTTTCAAAAAGACCTCCATTTTTAAAAAAAAAGGCTAAATTGGTTCCTAATTTTAGACTTGGGACGTTTTTAACTGCTTCGTTGATAATAAGTCATTTTGTCGCATTTTTTTTTCTGTTTTCAAAATTATCTGAGCATAAAAAGAATTTAATGTCACCAATATTAAAACCCTTTTCTATGTCCAATTGTTAGCAAACAATCGGCAGAAAACAATTTGTCTAAGATTATGCTAAACTTGTATTGATAAGAATTTTATGTATGTTTTGTTAGATGAAAATATTTAATAAAAGATAAGTTGTTTATAGGATTTTATTTTCCTTTTTCTAGAGCAGTCGTTCCTAAACTGCCTGGGGAGCTGTTCCCAGGGGAGGCTCAAGATCAAATATTCTCCAAAAATTTAGTTTTTCTTTTCTTTCTGAACATATTTTAAGGCTATTTTTTTTATCAAAAACCTTAAAATCGACATTTCAAGAGCCAAATTTTCGTCAAAAACCTCAGAATCAACAATAAAGTCCAATTTTGGTCCAAAAACCTTAAAATCCAAGTTTTAAGAGCCTTTTTTCGTTGAAAACCTCAAAATCGAGGTTTTAAGAGCCTATTTTCGTCAAATCAACATTTTTTTAAAGCCCAATATTCGTCCAAAAACCTCAAAATCCAAGTTTTAAGAGCCTTTTGTCGTCAAAAACCTCAAAATAGAGGTTTTAAGAGCCTTTTGTCGTCAAAAATCGAGGTTTTAAGAGCCAAATTTTCAGTCAAAAACCTCAAAATCAACATTTGTAAAAGCCCAATTTTCGTCCAAAAACCTCAAAATCAAAGTTTTAAGAGCCTTTTTTCGTTGAAAACCTCAAAATCAAGGTTTTAAGAGCCAAATTTTCGTCAAATCAACATTTTTTAAAGCCCAATATTCGTCCAAAAACCTCAAAATCCAAGTTTTAAGAGCCTTTTTTCGTTGAGAACCTCAAAATCGAGGTTTTAAGAGCCTATTTTCGTCAAAAACCTCAAAATCGAGGTTTTAAGAGCCAAATTTTCAGTCAAAAACCTCAAAATCAACATTTAGGAAAGCCCAATATTCGTCCAAAAACCTCAAAATCAAAGTTTTTAAGAGCCTTTTTTCGTCAAGAACCTCAAAATCAAGGTTTTAAGAAGCAAATTTTCGTCAAAAACCTCAAAATCAACATTTTTTAGAGCCCGATATTCGTCCAAAAACCTCAAAATCAAAGTTTTAAGAGCCTTTTTTCGTCAAAAACCTCAAAATCGAGGTTTTAAGAGCCAAATTTTCGTCAAAAATCTCTAAATCAACATTAATTGTAAGGCTAATTTTCGTCAAAAACCTCAAAATCAAAGTTTTAAGAGCCTTTCTTCGACAAAACCTCAAAATCTACATTTTTAAAACCCCAATTTTTCTTCAAAAACCTCAAAATTAACAGGTTTTCATTTGTTTAAAAGGTGCGCCCACACTGAAAATGTTGTCTGTTCTAGAGATTTGAAGTTTCTTAAGACAAAAATTGAAATAAAAGAGTAAAACAAGCCACACTTAAATTGAAGCTTATAAGCTTGTGGGAAAACTGTCATTAGGGCTTATCATGGAAATAGACTTTCTCACAGATTTGCTCAGAAAACCGTAGTTCCAAGCACCATTAGTTCTCCCGCAGTAGCAGAAAGTGTCCGGTCGACTCATTTGAACCTTTGGGGACGCAACTTCAACAGAATTGACAATTTTTGGTGAAGTAAAAAACAAAATTTTGTCAAGATAGTTTCTATTCATAAATTTACATTTTTCCTAAAATAAAATAGGTAGATCTCCAATCTAAGCGAGAATGTCAAATCTTAATAAGTAACATAATTATATCACAAGTTTATTCATTTGGCTACACAATGCTACAAGTTTTTTTTTTGTTTCTTTTTCAACTTATAAAAAAAAAATTTAACTAAAGTAATTAAAATAAATTACTAAACCTTATTCTTCTATACTGTTAAGTTAACTAAAACAAAATTTCTACTATATACAATATTTCATTTGGGAAGCACAAAAAAATAACAATTTTTTTCAAAATTTTAACAGTCTTATGAATTTTTAAAAAAATTCCGATTTTCAAAGTAGATTAATTAAATAGTTGAACACAGAAATAACAATTTAGCTTTTTGAAGTAGAATTGTTTTTTTAAAAAAGGTTTATTAAGAAGCGTTTAACTTTGTCCCTGACTAGATTTGGCTCAACAAACCAAAGAAAAGGCAGTCGATGCCAAGAAAAAAGTTCATTCTCAGTTCCACGACTTAGGGCCATGTGGGAGTGACTCTCCAGTGTTCACTTCCGGAAGTGCCCACGGAAAACGAAAATTTTCATAAACAAATTTCATCTAAATCAGTCTGAAGAAAAATTGCAGAAACGGCGTCCAATTAACGATTAACTTATTTTAGAATAATTTCTGTTGTTTTAATTTACAAAAAAAAAATCAGGGCACAGCCTAGGAGTAAAAATAAATATTTAAATTACTAACTAAACAATTTAAATATTTTTAAACAATCGAATATTAAATAATTGAACTAACGAAATGCGGAGAAAACAATCTGATTAACGAAATTTAAGAAGTTGAAGTTTTTTTTTTTTTCGAACTCAAAGGAGGTGTCAGGAGTCCAACATCGGACGGATCGTTGAATTTCGCTTTTAACTTAGCTTGGCCCGCTTCCTGAAAAAAATTGATTTTAAAAATTGAAATAGTGATTTGGGAGATATTAATACAACAAATATTCTGAAATGAATATGGTGATATCTGAAGATAAAAGGGTTC
The DNA here is from genome assembly GCA_018703685.1 of Orius laevigatus. Taxonomy (NCBI): domain Eukaryota; kingdom Metazoa; phylum Arthropoda; class Insecta; order Hemiptera; family Anthocoridae; genus Orius; species Orius laevigatus. The sequence goes on from JAGWEN010001127.1 coordinate 20,616, forward strand.
ACACAAGGCAGACTTCTGGCTCCCAAACATAACCTAAATTCTCAGGAAATCAAGGCTTCTCATTGGCCGAAACCACAGTAACACTGAAGAACTTTCTCTTATGAGGTTTTAGGCTCATACATCGTTTAGTTGATAAAATGGCATGAACGAGGAGATTTTTGATTCAAATATTTTCCAAAAATTTAGTTTTTCTTTTCTTTCTGAACATATTTTAAGGCTATTTTCATCAAAAACCTTAAAATCGACATTTTAATCATATTTCGTCAAAAACTTCCAAAATCAAGGTTTTAAGAGACATTTTTCGTCAAAAACCTCAAAATGAAGGTTTTAAGAGCCAAATTTTCGTCAAAAACCTCAAAATCAACATTAATTTTACAATTAATAAAGTCTTTACAGACAAATTTTCGTCCAAAAACCTCAAAATCAAAGTTTTAAGAGCCTTTTTTCGTGAAAAATCTCAAAATCAAGGTTTTAAGAGCCAAATTTTAGTCAAAAACCTCAAAATCAACATTTATAAAAGCTCAATTTTCGTCCGAAAACCTCAAAATCAAAGTTTTAAGAGCCTTTTTTTCGTAAAATAATCTCAAAATCAAGGTTATAAGAGCCCAATTATCGTCAAAAACCTTAAAATCAACATTTCCGAAGCCCAATTTTAGTCCTAAAACCTCAAAATCGAAGTTTTAAGAGCCTTTTTTCATGAAAAATCTCAAAATCAAGGTTTTAAGAGCCAAATTTTCGTCCAAAAACCTCAAAATCGAAGTTTTAAGAGCCTTTTTTCGTGAAAAATCTCAAAATCAAGGTTTTAAGAGCCAAATTTTCGTCAAAAACCTCAAAATCAACATTTAAAAAAGCTCAATTTTCGTCGGAAAACCACAAAATCAAAGTTTTAAGAGCCTTTTTTTCGTAAAATAATCACAAAATCAAGGTTATAAGAGCCCAATTATCGTCAAAAACCTTAAAATCAACATTTTTAAAGCCCAATTTTCATCCAAAAACCTCAAAATCAAAGTTCCATTTATTTTTGGTAAAAATAAATCTCAAAATCAAGGTTTTAAGTGCCCAATTATCGTCAAAAAAATTAAAATCAACATTTCTAAAGCCCAATTTTCGTTTGTTTTAAAAATTTGGGAACCTCTACTCTAGCACATAAAGCTAAATACATCCTCAGCATGCAACGAGAAAAAAATTCACAATAAGCTGAAAATTCCATCCAAGTAGTGCCAACCTGTGACCTTAATGTAGGATCTTAGGGATGTATTTACTAAATGAGCTAAGATTCTTTATCTTGGCTTCCTTTTACACAGGCTGCCAAGGGTAAAATAAGCAGTTTTAAGGGTAAAACAAGCGTTCCTTAACACCAAGAATGCCTAAAACAATTGATAACTTACAAGAAGCTCCAGAGTAACAGTATGTTTTAAAACAGTGTGCGAAAAATCATGCGTAGGTTGAATCGCACTCTTTGAAAATTCGATAACATCATCATCTACTAATTTTTTCTCCAAAAGCGTTTCCCAAAATGGCTCCATCCAAGCCACGCAGTCTATAATACTTGATAATTCAAGGCCTGAAATTAAAAAGTTAGAAACGAAGGTGAAAAAATGGAAAGATCCAACCTGAAGTGAGGAGAGCGTGAGATTTCGAGAAGCCGACGTAGATGGCGCTCACCGCCAAAATTTTGTACGAATATGAAAGAAAACCTTCATCTAAACTAGCGAGATCGAGGAGACGGGCTAAACGATTGTATGCCCTCACTGAATATTGTTGAAGCATAATATCTTGCTTTTTTCCCGTATTTTTATGAAAGATTAGTTGAAGTAGTACTGATAGCCAACCATTAGCTGATAGTACCATGCACCTCCAGTCCAAACTCTAAAAAACCAACATTACCGGATGTCTTATATATAAGTCTTTTACTTTAACAATCGCCATTTCCATGTCAACGATTTCCTCCTCAGTGCAAGCTCCGTCCGTAATGTACGCAAACTCGGAAACTTTTGGTGGAAATATTTCCTCATATTTGGACGAAATTAGAAGACAAGTTACCCCTAAAGAAGAAAGTTAATACTAAAATTTGTTCTTTGACTACCATATTACCTATTAGCTGGAGTTGGGTTTTCTTAACGTTAGTCGCTATACTTAAAAACCTGTCTAGATAATCGATGGCCAAGAAATATGTTTCTCGATGAAGGTTATATACATCGCACACCTTAAAATTTGTTTATTTAATATTTAATTTATATTAGATATCTTACTTCTACGAGCCATTCCAAAAGTACGCTTCTCATTCTAGGCAGTAATGCTGGATGGTTCTCAAATAATGATGAAGAACGTTCAGAAGGGCTGTTGCTATCATCACAAAATGATGACCAAAAATCCGAAGTAGATAACCACCCGAAACTCTTTTTCGTGTAAAAGTCACTACAAAGGAGTTAATTTTTTGTATTTTTTTAAATAAATTATTACTTTTCGAAGATTATTTCTGAAGAAACACTCGGTACTTCTTCTTTGTCTGGCATGAAAAATTCGCTATCGTCTTCAGCATCTGATGGATCGGAATCCGCAAAAATCGACTCACTGAAATAATAATTTTAATAAATGTCTCTGAATTTCCAATTTACTAACAAAATTTTGCGAAATCTCATAATTTTAGAGTTTTTTTTAAATGGGAAAATTTTGACTAATTGATAAGGAAGTAGGCTTAACTGGAAAGGATTAAGGCCTTTTATTTATGTTTTTTTAGAATTTGAAAATTTTGAATTTTTGAAAAATACCTTGGACTCTCAGGTTCGCATGAACTGACGCTCTCATCTTTGGAATGCGGAGCGAAAGAGAGGACGGAAAGTTCAGCGAAAGGTACTCGCTCTTCCGTCGAATTCGTGTGAGTTTCATTTTCCGATTTCCTCTATAAAAGTTTTATTAACAAAATAATCAAACTAAGAGGGAAACATACATCTTCACGACGTCTTTTTACCGCAACAATCGGCTCATTTTCAATATTCTAAAAAATAAAAAATAAGAAAACTACAAGAACTAAATTATAAATCAAACCTCGGAGCTATCAGACAGTCGTCGTTTTCTTTTCGATGTTCCAGCGTTTCCACTAAAAATAAATTATAAAGAAAAAATAATTAATTTAAATGAAAAACTTACCCAGCACGCTGCATCCTATAAGATAACGAGTAGGACTAGTCTGATAGTATCCTGAAAACAAAATACTTTAGTATTTCTTAAACGTAGGTAGTTATGGAAGTGGAACCACTATAACAGGAAATTTCTTAAAATTAGGTGAAAATCGGTTTTTTATTACCAAAATTTTCAGCAGGCGGAATCCTAGCTATAACCTCCTTAGGCCATAACCCGCCATAACCTTATGTGGTGAAAAATATCAGTGGTTATCTAAATCTCCATTTTGGGAGGTTTAGGTAAGGTTTTGAATGCAAAATCATGAATTGCGTGGGTTGAGTGGCATCACTGGGGACGATCAAAAATGACGCGAGTGTCTCCGTGGGAAAATAAAAAAGACGGAAGAAAGGATTTCCCAATAGGCCTTTCATTCGAGCATCCGGGGAAGCGCCCGTCATTCAAGAAATGCCGGCACAGGTCATTGTTGCAGAGTGAAGGACGTTCCTTCAAGGATGTAAAGACGGGATCATCCCCCTAAGCATTTCTTTTTTTCTTCTCGCAAACCTCATTTGAATAAACACAGTTAGTATTTCACCTGATGAATCCCCAAGAAAAGAAAACCATAAAAGATTTAACCCTTTGCTTTCCCTTAAACAATAGACACGCATAAAATTCTTTTTATAAATAAAAAAACATCTTTAATTACAAAAATTATGGGGGCTTCTATTGTGAAATCTTGAAAGCCCGGGCAAAATTTATTTTCACGGCTTTTTTTTTGTCTTCATTCTCCGCCTATCGCAAACCAGTTTTGACAACCAGTACCAGGCTAAAAAATCCTACTTCCGTTTATATTTTTTTTAAGTCACGAACTAAACACGAAGGATTATCAAGATCAAGAATTTATTTAAACAATCAAGGTTTTTTTGTCCTATTGAAAAGGAGGCGCCTCCTCAGATTTGAACAAATCGTATTTCAGTATAGGTACTAGTACTACTACTAGTATTCCTTAGAGAAATGAATAGTACTAGTAAGTAGTAATAGATGAAGTGCTACTAGAACTAGATGTAGTGCTACTAGAACTAGATGTAGTGCTACTAGAACTAGATGTAGTGCTACTAGAACTAGATGTAGTGCTACTAGAACTAGATGTAGTGCTACTAGAACTAGATGTAGTGCTACTAGAACTAGATGTAGTGCTACCAGAACTGTATGCAGAGCTACTAGAACTAGATGTAGTGCTACTAGAACAAGATGTAGTGCTGCTAGAACTAGATGTAGTACTACTAGAACTAGATGCATTGCTACTAGAACTAGATGCGTTGCTACTAGAACTAGATGTAGTGCTGCTAGAACTAGATGTAGTACTACTAGAACTAGATGCATTGCTACTAGAACTAGATGCGTTGCTACTAGAACTAGATGTAGTGCTACTAGTACTAGAAGTAGTGCTACTGGAACTAGATTTAGTGATACTAGTACCAACTTCTCATTTCCCTGAATAGGAAGGTAGGAACATCAAGTTTTCAGGATTTCTCGGTATCGCAGTGGTTGCGACGTGATTTACGTGCTGGTCCTGTAAAGGGCCGGCGTAGCGTACACAACCACGCGATGAGGTAATTGTGCGAGGCCAAGTGGCCAGGGTGGCTAACTGGAGCCTATGTTGAAGCCGGCGAGGGCGAGAGAGCGGTTCGGCGTAAGTAAGCAGTCCGTTCGATGTCTCGAGCCCGGAGAAGGGCGAACGCCGAGGGCCGAAGCCCGGCGAGGCGGCTTGAAGTTTCTTCGGCTTCTTCTTGTTATAGTGATAGTTTAAAGTCTTAGGAAAGACTGATTAAATTCGAGGTCTCTCGCCCCGTTTATATGGGAAATTTGGATGGTAAGGAGGGGATGTGTATTGGCCAATCAAATGAGAGGAGAGTCTAGACGAGTGGAAGGGATGATGGGGCCAATAGGAAACGAGAGACTGTTCTTTATTAAAAATGTACAAAAGTGAAAGAAAATCGAGGCAGGCGCTTTTGCTTGACTGAGTGGCGAAGGCGAATAGAGCCGCCACATGGCTCCCCCCAAAAGCGTAGGCCGAGATGGCAGGAAGATGTTGATGTCGATTCCGTTCGCGGTGAGGTGTCGAGATGGGGCAGCGGATTCCTTGGAGTACTGCGGTGAAAGCTTCAGGTGCAGAAGTCGTTCGCCGGTCTTAAAAGGTTGAAGTTGTCGAGCTGGCCCCGAAAAGCGCCGGTAGATCAGTCGAAATTGTGAGCAACGCGTTGTTGCGTGGAGATGTGTACCGTGGCCAAAGCTGCTGCTAAGAAGAAGACGTTCGCCAGAGGTACGAGTTTGCATGGCGTCAAGGCGACGTTAGCCATGTGAATTGCGTGAAGACTGAGGACTTTGGCTCGGTAGCGTTGGACACGAGCAGCAGAGGTCCGAGTCGAAATTGCACTCAAGGATCGTGGCTCGGTAGCGTTGGACACGAGCAGCAGAGATCCGAGTCGAAACGAGGCTCGAGGATCGTGGGTCGGTAGCGTTGGACACGACCAGCAGAGATCCGAGTCGAAACGAAGCTCGAGGATCGTGGCTCGGTAGCTGTCGACACGAGCAGCAGAGATCTGAGTCGAGGAAGTCTAGTTGAGAGCTTGAGAGAGTGCGGTGAGAACTGTGGCTCGGTAGCTGCGGACACGAGCTGCGAAAGTTCGAGAGTCTCTCGTTCGAAGTGGTTGTAACATTGGCAAAAGGTGCTAGTAAATAGCAGAGATTCGCCGGTGTTAGTGCGATTGTGTGAGTCATTGATTGCGAGTCCGGCGGAGGGTCATATCAGTCCTCTGAGAGAGGAGGATCGCCTTCGGACAGTGAGAATGACGTCTAGATCGAGTTTTGCGTGCGGGTCACCAGTGTTGAGAATGAAGTTCAATCACGTCGGGTTTGTCACCAATATCGCAGTGGTTGCGACGTGATTTACGTGCTGGTCCTGTAAAGGGCCGGCGTAGCGTACACAACCACGCGATGAGGTAATTGTGCGAGGCCAAGTGGCCAGGGTGGCTAACTGGAGCCTATGTTGAAGCCGGCGAGGGCGAGAGAGCGGTTCGGCGTAAGTAAGCAGTCCGTTCGATGTCTCGAGCCCGGAGAAGGGCGAACGCCGAGGGCCGAAGCCCGGCGAGGCGGCTTGAAGTTTCTTCGGCTTCTTCTTGTTATAGTGATAGTTTAAAGTCTTAGGAAAGACTGATTAAATTCGAGGTCTCTCGCCCCGTTTATATGGGAAATTTGGATGGTAAGGAGGGGATGTGTATTGGCCAATCAAATGAGAGGAGAGTCTAGACGAGTGGAAGGGATGATGGGGCCAATAGGAAACGAGAGACTGTTCTTTATTAAAAATGTACAAAAGTGAAAGAAAATCGAGGCAGGCGCTTTTGCTTGACTGAGTGGCGAAGGCGAATAGAGCCGCCACACTCGGACCAAGATGAATTTTTTAGGATCTATTCTTGGCCGAATAAGGCAATTGAATATACATAAATTAAACAAATTATTTAAGCGGTGGATCCCGCCGACTTTCTTCCCTCCTACTGGATTTTTTTAGTTTGAATGTGAAAGAAGTTAAAGTTGATTCACCTCTGAAACCTTTTTTTTTCTCCCGCTTACGTTCCCGCCCTTCACGCTCGATTCCCGCGTTTAGGAGGTGAAGGGGACAAAAAACTCGGGTACCAACTTCAATTCCTTTTTACTGAAGGATCTTCTGAAAATCGTCTCTTTTCAGAACTTTATTATGAATAAACTCAAAAATCCAAGCTTTTTTGGACTGTCGCAATGGGACTAAAGCCCTAGGCGGGGGACTCCATGCCATATTGCCACTGCAAGATACTTTATGGAGGTCAAACCTCAGGATCGCGAGTTATAACCATTCACCATAAACAGGGTAGGGTATCTAGGGACACGGCAGCGTTCCGCCCAGCCAATGGAGATTTCGGCGCAGAACCCCGATCTTCACCAAATGGGTAGGGTCTTGGGTGTATCTAGGACCGTGGAGAGGTCTGTAGAGAACCAACTTTTAAAGAAAGTTTGGAGGTACTTATTGTCGTCTCAATAAAAATTCCGATATGGAATGAACAGGGACGGTTGAATACGTAAAAAAAAGTGTTGGCCCGAAGTTATTCACCTTTGTTCCCTCCACCCCGCGCGCGGCAGAAGTTTCCCGCGCGTTGAGGGGGCAAGGGCGAGACACAAGCCGGTCCAGGGAGTTCCCCCCTCTTTCTTCACTCGTCCTCTCACTCGGGCACAGATGGAAGAGGCAGGGGAAGGGGGCCGGGGGGCGATATGTATATTTTGTCATCAGCTGGGCGCCACTCCTCTCCCCGCCCACCGCTCCCTCCGAAGTCAAAAGCACCGACCCTCAACTACCATTCCACAAGGTGCCGCATCCAATACCAAACATTCCAATTTTTATCCAAATTAATGGACCTAATTTTGTTTAAAGTACACAGTAATTTTGAGCACTTTCTGGTACAGTAAAACGATAAATCAATGGTAAAACGAACTCCCTACATAGTAATATAGACACCAAAACAAGTACAAAGATCCAATACCTATTACTTATTCCGATACCAATAGTACATAACCGAGTACATACCTATTATGTATTACTGTTCACCAAATTTAGAAATGACACAAAACAAATCAACTTTCCGTACGCATTCTTCTCTCGAGTTAATGACCTTAGAGAAAGGAGATAGTTTTGAGTTTCCTTGCTCTCCTTAGGGACGGGAAAACCAAGAAATCAGGTGATTTAAAGGACTGAAAACTGAAGGGCTCGGTCGCTTTGGGGAGGCCTAGAAATGCGGGAAATACTAGCGCGAAAGGGTCCCAAAAGACGAGGGAAACCGCGCCAAACCTCTAAAAACCAGATTTCCGAAACAACGAAAACCGTGCATCCCTTATAATATAAAATTTTTTATTCTATTAAATAAAAGAAAATTGAACACAAATGTTAAAAGAATTGCAAGTTAAAGAGCTTCATTACTCAGAGTCGTCATAAATGAAGCCATGAAATTAATGGGATGATAAATTGTGGACATCAAAATTGATGATTTACCTTTGTATTCGTCAGGCGAGCATAACATGGATTATTGAAGTATTTGAAGAAAAAGCACTGAAAAAGATCACTGTGTTTGAAGATTTTTCATAAGTTGAAGCCGGAAAAGCACAAAATTGAGAAAAACGATAATAGGTCACTTGTGGTTGAAGTCGAGTAGTGGACTGAGGAACGTTAATTTTGTTTAAGGTGATTCTCAGTCTGGGAAGTGGTCGAGGTGGGGAAGGGGATGTGGAGGGATAGGCGGAGGGTGGGTCGAGGGGTGAGCGGTGTGGCCTCTTCGGGGGTACTTCCTCAGGGGGCCCTCACCCCCCGGTTGCCCTCCCTTCTACCCGAGTTCCCCTCTCCTCGCGGGTTGAATGACGGCGCTCAGCTGCTCGGGCCCCTTCCCGCGCTCCCGGGAAGCGGGAATTGAGGAAACGCGCGGGATTCATTTCTCGCCCTTCACCTTCACCCCCGTCCAGTAAACATCAGGTAGATGGCCACCACTTGGTCCAATTAAAGAGGAATTCACTTTTCACCGACCGCTTTTCCTCTTTTCTGGATGCTGGCCTACAATAGCAGATGTCCTTCTCCCCTAATTATCTAAACTAGGTAATCCTAATGAAAACAAAGAAACTTCACTTTGTACCATCCTATGGCAAGGATAGGCCCAGAAGGAGATCGGGAAATTCCTGAAGGGCCACGCCGACGGGATGCTGCAGGGCCAGTCATTCATAGAACACGATGGGGCCCTTTTTAGACTTTTGATATTTTTTAGACACTAGGGTCCTTTTAGCTTGAATTTCGATCCTTTTTAAACTCTATTTAGCTTGATCTTTGATCCTTTTTGGACGGTTGGGGCCCGTGTAGCTTGAATTTTGGTCACTTAAGGCCCTTATATCTTGACTTTTTGAAATCCTTTTTGGACACTAGGGGACCTTTTTAGCTCGGTTTTTGATCCTTTTTGGACAGTTGGGGCCCGTCTAGCTTGAATTTTGATCCATTTTGGACACTTGGGGCCCTAAAATCTTGATTTTTAATCCTTTTTGGACACAAGGGGCTCTTTTTAGCTAGGTTATTGATCTTTTTTAGACACTAGGGGCCCTTTTTAACTAGGTTTTTAATCCATTTTGGACACTTAGGGCCCTTATTATCTTGATTTTTGATCCATTTTAGACACCAGGGTCCCTTTAGCTTGATTTTTGATCCTTTTTGGACGGTTGGGGCCCGTGTAGCTTGAATTTTGGTCACTTAAGGTCCTTATATCTTGACTTTTTGAAATCCTTTTTGGACACTAGGGGACCTTTTTAGCTCGGTTTTTTGATCCTTTTTGGACAGTTGGGGCCCGTCTAGCTTGAATTTTGATCCATTTTGGACACTTGGGGCCCTAAAATCTTGATTTTTAATCCTTTTTGGACACAAGGGGCTCTTTTTAGCTAGGTTATTGATCTTTTTTAGACACTAGGGGCCCTTTTTAACTAGGTTTTTAATCCATTTTGGACACTTAGGGCCCTTATTATCTTGATTTTTGATCCATTTTAGACACCAGGGTCCCTTTAGCTTGATTTTTGATCCTTTTTGGACGGTTGGGGCCCGTGTAGCTTGAATTTTGGTCACTTAAGGTCCTTATATCTTGACTTTTTGAAATCCTTTTTGGACACTAGGGGCCCTTTTTAGCTCGGTTTTTGATCCTTTTTGGAAAGTTGGGGCCCGTCTAGCTTGAATTTTGATCCATTTTGGACACTTGGGGCCCTATTATCTTGATTTTTAATCCTTTTTGGACACAAGGGGCTCTTTTTAGCTAGGTTTTTGATCTTTTTTAGACACTAGGGGCCCTTTTTAACTAGGTTTTTAATCCATTTTGGACACTTAGGGCCCTTATTATCTTGATTTTTTAAAATCCTTTTTGGACACTAGGGGCCCTTTAGTTTGATTTTTGATCCTTTTTGGACACTAGGGGCCCGTTTAGCTTGAATTTTGATCCTTTTTGGTCACTTGAGGGCTGGGGCCCTTATCATCTTGATTTTTTAAATTCCTTTTTAGACACTAGGGGCCCTTTTTAGCTAGGTTTTTGATCTATTTTGAACACTAGGGGCCCTTTTTAGCTATGTTTTTGATCTTTTTTCTACATAGGGTCCCTTTTAGCTTGAATTTTGGTCTTTTTTAGACACTAGGGGCCCTTTTTAGCTATGTTTTTGATCTTTTTTGGACACAAGGGGCCCCTTGTAGCTATGTTTTTGATCTTTTTTGGACACTAGGTGCCCTTTTTACCAGATTACGGTTCTTTGTGACAAAAAGGGCCTTTTTAGCTTGATTTTTGATCCTTTTTGGACACAAGGGGCCCTTTCCTATGGCCACAAAAGGCAAAAACCATCGACAATACATGAAAATTTGATCAGAGTTCAAACGTGGTAAAAGTATTTCCAGAAAGGTAGTAATTTACATAACAAACGACAAAAAGCTTCTCTCCAGTTCCTCTTTAAAGTAGGTCAACGAAATAAATAATATTTTGGCCGATAATTTTTTTTTATAAGATAAACATCTTTCGATAACATTTCAATTCAAAACCAGTGATAGTGCGGAACAAATGGAGAAAAAGCTCAAAAACAAAGGTAGTCGCGCTTTTATTTTTAAATAAAAGGATATCAAGTACCACTTTTGGTCATAAGTTCGATTGTTCGACCACTTTTGCTCCAAACCGGTGCCTCAAGCGATTATTTTAATAGGAATTCACTTTGAGAACGGATTTACTGGGTGAAAGGCTCCTAAGAAGACTTAAACCTCGTTTTTTTCCAATTTTAGTTTTCCCAAGCTTTTCTTATTATTCTTTCAGTACCTACAGGATAACGGGGCTTAGCCTTTTTTTTTAGGTATAGGCTATTGTCATGTCATAAATTTTCATTATGCGCTAAAGTACCTGTAAAGAGTCCCGAAACTCAAGTTAAGGTCAGAAGAGTGCAAAAAATAAAAAATTATCACAAATTGTTTCTTATGAAATTTCTTCATATCCAGGGAAATCGTGACTTATCCTTTTGTCGTTCGAATTCCATCCTGAAGATGTCGTAGCTTGGTAAGTCTATACAAAATAAAAAACATTGGAAAGCCATTTATATTCTTGATCCCCAGAACGCCCTGATCACGATATTTAGGTCTCTCCGAAGCCACCATCCGACCTTAATAGCTTTATATCAATCTAATTATTCGTTATCGAGGTGACCGCACCTCAGGATTACAATCGTAATAAATTGGGAAAATAAATCAGGAAAAGTTAAATAAGATTCAAAAATTGGCTCCCGGACGGGAATCGAACCCGCGTCTTCGAATTGGTACTCCAACGTGCTATCCATTACACCACCGAGAACTGATAATGGATAACATTTCGGGAAGAAGTAGCCAATTTTTGAATCTTATTTAACTTTTCCTGATTTATTTTCCCAATTTATTACGATTAATAGCTTTATTTTCTTTGGAAATCAGCTAATAGAGGATAAGATCTAGTTTATAAAAAAAAACTTGATGCACAGTTCGGTGTCACCTGCTTCTGCCTTATGTTATCCTCGTTAATGCAAGTAGGAGCCTTTTAAAAAACTCAACGAGCACATTTTGTCTTCAATTTTTACTCACGAGCAGGCAATAATTTCGAAATGGTAGTGATGAGCTAGAGCCCAGAAAATGATTCCAAAACTGATGATTGCGAAACATCGAAATTTGGTGGTTTGTTGCTTATTCATGGAATCTGCAGCTACTGGACTAGTGAATCTAATGTTTTAAGTCAGAAAAATTAATACGATAAAAATATGTTTGAAACGATTTTTTAAATGTGTAGATAGTAAATTGTTATCTTTTTGAACTTAATAGCTTTTATCACACAAACGAGAATGTCGAGCGCTCAAAGAAATTAGAATGTCCTGGCTATTTTCTTCGTTAAAATTGGACAAAGTGGATAAAATAGTGTGGAGAAAAGCATTTTAATGGTCTAGGCGAATTTGGAACCCGGAAAGGATACCCCTATCAACGGATAAAAAGGTGAAAATTGACCCACCTGAGCGAAAATGGCAAAAGCTGCATTATTTAACATGAGAAAGAACTTATGCCAAACAAACTCTTTTCTGAAAATGTTCACGTTTAAGCAATTTCACAAGGTCATGCTCTCAAAACTTACTCCCAAGGGTTTTTTTGGATGCTCTTTCGATAAAAGATGGTGAATAGGAATATTTGTCTCTTTTGAACGTTTAAAGGGACGATCCTGCAAGGTGCAAGCGAGGAAAATAGGAAATTTTTCAAAGAATACTTACCTACCTGCTCTGTATAGAGCAACAGGGTTTTTCCGTCCTTTGAACATTTGAAACTTTTTATTTGGGCCCCCAATCGGTAACGGGGGATAAAAGTTTTGTTATTCCTGTCAATGTATCGTCCTAGTCCTTTTTCTAAAGAAAAGGACAACTTTTAAAAGGCCTTTGGAGGCTCTTCTTTTTCTAGTATTTTGTTCTTCACAATTCTGGACGATTTTGAAATTTTGATCACAGAACTTGGTCTAAAATTCACCAAAATGAGATTTTTAAGTGGTCTGCATCCTGGTAGCCACTTTTTTTTAAATAGGAAAGTGGGTGATGGCGCTAGCATCAGATTAGCTAGAATTTGGATAGGGTGTTCCACAGGGGCGGACTGGCCCGGAGGGGGCGGGTGGACAGAACCCACCCGCGCCCCCCTAGAATACATAGAGGCGTCGCCCCCCGGGTTATTTTTATTTATTTAAGTTATTTTTTTTATTCCCAAGTTATTTAATATTCCCAAAAATTCGTGAAAAACCTCAAAATCAACATTAGTAAAGCCTAATTTTAGTTAAAAAAAACCCCTCGAAATCAACATTTATGAAGCCTCATTTTCGTCCAAAAACCTCAAAATCAACATTTAAAAAGCCTAATTTTCTTCAAAACACCTCAAAATCAACATTAATAAAGTCAAATTATCGTGAAAAACCTCAAAATCAACATTTGTAAAGCCTAATTTTCGTCAAAAAACGTCAAAATCAACACTTATGAAGCCTAATTTTCGACCAAAAACCTCGTAATCAACATTTAAAAAGCCTACTTTTTGTCAAAAAACCTCATAATCAACATTTATAAAGCCAAATCTTCGTGAAAAACCTCATAAACAACATTTGTTAAGCCCAATTTTGGTCAAAAAACCTCGAAATCAACATTTTGAAGCTTAATTTTCGTCCAAAAACCTCAAAACCAACATTTGTAAAGCCCAAATTTTCGTCAAAAACCTCAAAATCAACATTTAAAAAGCCTAATTTTCTTCAAAACACCTCAAAATCAACATTAATAAGGCCAAATCTTCTTGAAAAACCTCAAAACCAACATTTGTAAAGCCCAAATTTTCGTCAAAAACCTCAAAATCAACATTTATAAAGCCTAATTTTCTTCAAAAAACCTCAAAATCAACATTTATAAAGCCAAATCTTCGTCCTAAAACTTCAAAATCAACATTTAAAAAAGCCAAATTTTCCTCAAAAACCTCAAAATCAACATTTTTAGAGCCTAATTTTCGTCAAAAAACCCTACAAAATTTATGATGCCTAATTTTCGTCAAAAACCTCAAACTCAACAGTTATAAATGGCTAATTTTCAGAATTGAAAAAGTTATTTCCTAAGTTTTCCAGAAAATAGCAATTTTCTGCCCCCCCCCCATCCACGGGCGCCCCCTTAACTGAAAACCCACCCACACCCTAAGGTCCCAGTCCGCCCCTGGTGTTCCAAGTCAAGTAAAAAACGTTATGAGATGTCGGCAGCCGTTAAAGATGACGTGTAGCTGCGGATCATTAACAAGTAACCGTAAGAAAAGGAAAAAAGTGATCGCCCTCGAAGCATATGGGACCAAATATCAATTGAAGGGTGTTCCTCACGGCTGAAGATCTTTCACGGGCACCATCTCGTTAAGCCTTCACCAACTGTGACAAAGAAATCGAGAAACAGTTGGCGATGACTGCCGGAACTAAAATGAAGAACTAGAATACTGAAATTTTATAATTATCTCCTTCCGATAGTTCTCTCCCCTGGAGTCCTTGCGGTGGGTATAAAAAGGGTGATTTAAAAATCAGGTTTTCTATTGGCCCACTAAATAATGAATTTCAAATCCAAGGGCGTTCAACCAGAGGGCTTTGACCCAGAGGTCGCTATATTCTTGAGAAAATTGGCTCATCTGCCACCTTTTCGTACTCTAATCTAACATTAATTAATTTTTATAAATTTCGCTTCTAACGAAAACAATGCCATGACCCACTTTTGTTCCAAACATTAAATGTTTGCGGACAAAAAATAATTATTATGAAAGATGCCTTGTTATGCAGTATTTTGAAGTTCCTAACCCTCCTCCCCTCATTATACATAATATCGTTTCCTTTCTGTATTCTTTTATTCTTATCCCCCTTCCAATTACAATAACGTTCTAGATTCGGTCACGTGTGAACTGGTCCTTATTTAAATCTTTAAAATAATTTTCGGGTGGGAAACGAAAAGTCAAACTTTTCTGGTGTGAAAAATTGACCTTGAAGTAGTTTTTTGGCGGGAATACTTCGATTCTCATAATTTCATGTCTGTTATCAGGGGCGGACTGGCCCGGAGGGGGCGGGTGGACAGAACCCACCCGCGCCCCCCGAGAATCATAGAGGCGGCGCGGCGCCCCTGGGTTATTTTTATTTTATTTTATTATTTATTTATTTATTTTTTTATATTTATTTATATTTATTTATTTTTTTCGTGAAAAACCTCAAAATCAACATTTTGTAAAGCCTAATTTTCGTCAAAAAACGTCGAAATCAACACTTATGAAGCCTAATTTTCGACCAAAAACCTCGTAATCAACATTTAAAAAGCCTACTTTTTGTCAAAAAACCTCATAATCAACATTTATAAAGCCAAATCTTCGTGAAAAACCTCATAACCAACATTTGTAAAGCCCAATTTTGGTCAAAAAACCTCGAAATCAACATTTTGTAAAGACAAATTTTCGTCAAAAACCTCAAAATCAACATTTGTAAAGCCTAATTTTCTACTAAACACCTCAAAATCAACATTTTTAAAGCCTAATTTTCGTCCAAAAACCTCAAAACCAACATTTGTAAAGCCCAAATTTTCGTCAAAAACCTCAAAATCAACATTTGTAAAGCCCAAATTTTCGTCAAAAAACCTCAAAATCAAAATTTAAAAAGCCAAATTTTCGTCAAAAACCTCAAAATCAACATTTTTAGAGCCTAATTTTCGTCAAAAAAAAAAAACCCACAAAATCAACATTTATGATGCCTAATTTTCGTCAAAAACCTAATAATCAACAGTTATAAATGCCTAATTTTCAGAATTGAAAAAGTTATTTCCTAAGTTCTCCAGAAAATAGCAATTTTCTGCATCCACGGGCGCCCCCTTAACTGAAAACCCACCCACACCCTAAGGTCCCAGTCCGCCCCTGTCTGTTATCATCGAATCTCTGATACGAGGTGAAGTTAAAAAACTTCAAATTTTTCATAAAACGAAATATATGTGCCAGAAAAAGTACGTGGAGGACCAAATGGAAAGGAACGCATGGTCGGTCAACCGGTCTGTATCATATCTTATTAAGGGGACATCCAGGAAATGTGTAAAAGGTTCCAAGTGTATTGCGCGTAATAATTGGGCAGAACGAAGACAATACACTTCCTTCGAACGTTTCCTCCCGCGAATGTCGTCCTTTTTAGGTGAATTCATAAGTTTCAGCCAGTATTTTGGGTAAATCTTCCCGCCTCGCATCACCAAAAGTAGCTGAAAACTCGCGTAGGTATCCATCACAAAACAGTCTTATCTATTCGACGTAGATACTCGGTTTTTGTCCACCTTATCTGGATATAAACTGACTGAAAAACAAGATTAAACCGCTCCTAATATTAAAAAAAAAGAAAAAGTAATAATAACGTTGAATCAGCGTATTCAGTAGGTCATCTACGTGATAAAATGATAGTAAGAAAGAACCTATTTAGTCAATGTAATGCATAATTTAGATTGCAAGTGAACGCTTAAAAGAAGGAAATATCAGTCAGAGGAAGTGGCTTAACTTTTTTAGGGCCTCCGATTGGTCAGTAGGAATGGCCTAATTATGGTCAAAGCCTTTGATCGGTCAGGAGTTGTGGCTTAACTGTAGCCTCTGATTGGTCAGTTGCAGTGGCCTAATTGTGTTCAAAGCCATTGCTTGGTCAGGAGGAGTGGCTTAACTGTGTAAAGCGTCTGATTGGTCAGGAGTGGCCTAATTGTGTTCTAAGCCTTGCTTGGTCAGCAGGAATGGCCTAATTGTGTTCAAAGCCTTTGCTTGGTTAGTAGGAGTGGCTTAACTGTAGCCTCTGATTGGTCAGTTGCAGTGGCCTAATTGTGTTCAAAGCCATTGCTTGGTCAGGAGGAGTGGCTTAGCTGTGTAAAGCGTCTGATTGGTCAGGAGTGGCCTAATTGTGTTCTAAGCCTTGCTTGGTCAGCAGGAATGGCCTAATTGTGTTCAAAGCCTTTGCTTGGTTAGGAGGAGTGGCTTAACTGTTGCCTCTGATTGGTCAGTTGGAGTGGCCTAATTGTGTTCTAAGCCTTGCTTGGTCAGCAGGAATGGCCTAATTGTGTTCAAAGCCTTTGCTTGGTTAGGAGGAGTGGCTTAACTGTTGCCTCTGATTGGTCAGTTGCAGTGGCCTAATTGTGTTCTAAGCCTTGCTTGGTCAGCAGGAAAGGCCTAATTGTGTTCAAAGCCTTTGCTTGTTCAGGAGGAGTGGCTTAACTGGGTAAAGCGTCTGATTGGTCAAGAGTGACCTAATTGTGTTCTAAGCCTTGCTTGGTCAGCAGGAATGGCCTAATTGTGGTCAAAGCCTTTGCTTGGTTAGGAGGAGTGGCTTAACTGTAGCCTCTGATTGGTCAGTTGCAGTGGCCTAATTGTGTTCTAAGCCATTGCTTGGTCAGGAAGAGTGGCTTAACTGTGTAAAGCGTCTGATTAGTCAGGAGTGGCCTAATTGTGTTCTAAGCCTTGCTTGGTCAGCAGGAATGGCTTAATTGTGTTCAAAGCCTTTGGTTGGTTATACGGACAAGGGAAGTTGCTTAGGGCCTTTCAATGAACCAATAGCGCCAATAGTTCAGGGACTAATGAAGAGTAGGAAGAAGAAACCTATACCTTGTATTCCAGTCTTAACATACTCAATCGCCAAATGCGGTCACCTGAATTAATTCTTTTACGTCATATCTCGCTTTTATTGTAATTCATAATGTGAGAAGTTGTAGGATAGGCTTTTCTGGCCTGAAAAGAGCTGCGAATATGAAAGAGCTACCCACTCTCAACCCGTCCCGCCCAATGTCCGCTGAAGTCGCGCAACGGCAACGGATACAATGCTGCGGGCTAAATTGATCGCGGAGAAGCGAAGTGAGCCTTGATCCAGTAGAGTAGCGCGAAATGATATTTTGGCCGGAACCCCCGCCCCGGAAGTTCGTACGAGACCACCCCCCCCCTGTGTGGCGAACTTAGCGGCAATAGATAGCCCTTTCGCGACAACGGACAAGGATGTTTAAAAAATAGTGAAAGAATCCGAAGGGGCTTTCTTTCAGATTCTAAGATGAGTCTAAAAAGGCGAACATCGAGGCGTCGATAGACGCGACGAGAAGTTGCCCTGTCTGGAAAGGCTGAGGTCGACGGTGGCGAGAGACGAGACGCGAGGTCGTGAGAGACCTAGCGGCGAAAGGCGTCGATGTCAGGGCTGGTGGCGAGACGATCGGTTAGCTCTCGCTACGGGCGAATCTTGGCGGAGGACGCAGGCTCGAGTCCCAGGACCTCTGAAGCGAATTTCGGCTGAGAATTCGATGAATCTTCTTTCGAGATGTGTTATAGTGAGTTCTAGTTTTGTCTGCATAAAGACCTTTTTACAGTCGCAGTCTGTATAGGGAAGGGGAATACCGTCAAATGAGAGCTGCCTAGTGATTCTTCTCGAAAGGTCGAGAACATTCGAGGGCGGTCCCTGCCCTTTCTGGCAGGGAAAGTCTTTATTAATATTAGTTTACATTATTAGTGTAGTTACATGCTTATACTAGTTATCAAAGGAATTGAGAGTGCTGGCGCTTTTCCATCGAAGGGTGCGATGATGAGCGCCACCAGGGCTCCTCCAAAAGCGTCGGCTGAAGTCAGCGTCGAAAAGCACTTCTTCTTTACGCTCTCCCGACCGAGTGACCACTTGGGGAGCGGTCTGACTGGGGAACCGCCGGAGCCGGAGGGTCCGGATGATGTCATCTGAGGCGCGTCTTACGGAGTCGTGCGTGAACGAAGCGTGGCGTCAGTCTCCGAGGTACGTGGCTGTCACCTTGCGATGGAGATGGTTCGATTCTTTCCGCTGATGTCGAGGACGGATGGTTTTGCGTGCCGAGCCAGTACTGCGAAGGTCCATAGTAGGGTGGCGTTAGATGAACGCTT